>JAOWBW010002471.1:0-77263 GCA_026119855.1 Campanula takesimana | reverse complement strand
GAAGTATCTTGTCAGTGACCCTACTACAAGTCTCCTCCTATAAAGAGGGTATAATCTGAGGCATCCGTACTGACGGCACACCCGCACTGCATAATAGTAAGTGTTTCATCAAAGGCAGGGACCCGAATCATGCAAAGACTGCTTTGAACCCACGTGCCCTGATAATATCCCAATGAGGCACCCATCCACTGGATCTGAGCGGTACCCATCGGTGACATATATGTCACCCATGCAGAACGAGCCATCCCATAAATCGCTGCCTTATGCGCCTACTCTGGCAAACCCAAGGGGATACCGGCCCGACAGGGTCCTCCAAGACTCGAAGTCTCTCCTGCAGCCACAAGGTTAACAGTCTGGTACTTCTCTTGGTCATCTTTCGAGCTCCTGAAGCCAATTCTCCAATGCCATGCAAGGTCTCCCCAAGCAAGCAAGGGACGATACTGCGATTGGCTCGAGCTGATCCACCATATCAATACAACCTATGGTAGCTACTCCTACGTAAGGTGGAAATAATACCGAGGTGAACAGACAAAGTGCCAGACAATCCAGAGCCGTGTCAGACTCCACTGTGCTATTAATAACCTGATAGGAAGCCCACAGAGGTTAACATCACCATCCAACAGTAAACCTCTAGCATCCTCGACAGAAATCCTCAGCAGGTGGGGAAATCTGAAGTTCAAAAGGCACTTGAGACTGCGGCATGGCTACCTTATCCGTCACTGTCGCACCACAAAGAGCATAAAATCTTCATACGTAGGGGGTGATTTCATTGTAAGAAAAGTTGAAGAAGACATGATTCTTGTTGTCCCAGAATTTAGCAGCCGCACGAATCAGATGCTCGTCAGACTTAACCCTATACAAGGACCAAAGGCACTTAATTCCAAATCTCCTATCAAATCTTGCATGGGTTGCCCTCGAAAGCTTCCCAACCCAGATCTTCAGCTCTTGATAAAGTAGTTTTGTCGCTCCTAAGGAATCCTAGGTGTCTATCCATCAGAAAGACGTGGAAGGACCGAAATCTAGAGCAAAAAGAAGAAAAACTGCTGTTGGCCTCGTCTGTTTACGCAGGCTGTTATTATATAGATGAAGGAGTTCAAGTCCTGATCATACAAGGAAAAATCTGATGAAAATCGTGTCAGATCAAGGACCAGCCGCGCGGCCAGTCCCTCCTACAACAATTGGCCAGGCGGCCACATCATCTGGTTCAGACAGATAGCCAGTCCGTCCCCAACAAACACCGGAATGGACCCATTTCAGACATTTCGAAGGTCACAAGTCAAAAAGAAGTCCGATAGAGAAGGTGGAAATGCCCAACAGTGTACAATCCCTATTTTACCCTAGGGCTCATGCATTGTACTAAACATAAAGACATGTAAATAAAATACTAATTAATTACATACCAAAAACAAATTAAATGTTGTACATAAATATGTCTGTTTTTTTCTCCTCTCTCCCTCTTTCTCTAACAAAGTGCAGGAAATCAAAGGACTACATCTAGTCCGTATCAGAATCCTCGATGTCCACATCCTCATCCTCTCCACCCTGCTCCGTGCGATGGCACCCACTATCTCCCGAGCTCCTACTCCAGATAGACCTCGAACTCTCAGCCCCTGTGGGAGACCTCTCTCTATGCTGAGGCAGCACCACGTCATCCCGATGACAGGTACAAGCAGCAGCCAAGCTCTGAAATAGCCTCTCAAAAATATTACCCCTACGGACAGATCGGATATAGGCCTCCCTAGTCACCTAAGGAAGATAAAATACAGAGCTGAGACAACAAGTCTAAAGTGTGTGTGTGCAAAGACAGAAATAAAAGCAAAGGTATTATACCGTAGCTCCAAGCGGAGGAAGCTGGGCCCTAGTAACCTCGTCAGCCTCTGTCAGTGTCAGGTCAAAGTCCACCTCAACACCTCCCCGCTGCATCCAGATACTATCAGGGAAACGAGGCATATCCATGGAATGCCTAGCACCTCTGCTCGACCTCACCGGATAGGCACCCGCCTGCCTCCTAGCCAACACCTGTGGGCTCACCAACAAATGCTCAACAAACCACTCATAATCGGCCCCACTATGATACAAATGAGCCGGAGTCCTCACTCGGTATTCACCACTCGTCCTCAGCCTAGCTGGGTACAACATGTTCCTCAGAGGCTCAAGCGGGGCCCAGACTACCGGATGTCTTCCATGCTGTCTACAGACTCTCTCGCCAAGGTACATGGCATCCCCAGTCAACCCTACTAAAAAGCAGCGGGAGGCAGTAAACTCCTGAGCCTGACCAACCCCTGCCAAAACCATGTCCGACCAAGGAAAAAACTGGAAATCCCCGTACATTGCACCACTCAGCCTCGAGGCAAAGACCCCCAGATCCGGAGTCTTCCTAGCCATGCGAACCTCCAACCGGTTCTCCTTCGCCCAAAATCTCATAACCGGGACTTCCTTCATCCCTGCACGGCAAAAGGAGCAATATGGAACAGCTCGTAGACCCACACTTGTGAAAAAAGCAACATTTCAGTCTATGTAGTTCTAAACAAAAGACAGACAAGGAATGAAACGAATTGAGTCAGAGACTTACCTCAAAGGAAAACTGAAAACAATCAAAAGACGAGGTACTCGACCTCGAACAGACATCAAGAGCTCTATACATCTCTGCTAGTCCGGCTCTGCCCTATGAGACCTGACTCGCCTGCTCCAAATCAGCCAGAGCACCCAACAAGGAGAATCGACAAAAGGTCCCCGCACTCGGGAACAGAGTCTGTGAAAAGCTATACCACAGAATGGCTCGCACCAGACAATCAATATCGCTGATGCCCTCAACAAAGTCTCTAATGGCCCCTCTAGCAAGGTCCTCAGACGGCCTTCCTCAAAGCCATTACCCTTCACAGCCCTGCCAAGCTGCATCCCAATCAACTCTACCTGACGATATAAGTCCTCAGACAGGCCCTCATCAAACGACAGGGGCGTATCAGTAAATTACAGCCCAGTGATAGCTGCGAAATCGGTGGGAGAAATTGTAACCTCTCCCCCAACTAAAGTGGAACGTGTGGGTAGTATCCCACCAATACTCCTCATTATCTCAACCAGGCCCATCACCTTCTGGGTCCCTCCAATCGCCTGCACATCATCAAAAAATGGGCCGAAGCCCAGGGCTCGAATCCTCTCTCTGACCACGCCACCTGGCGGAAGCATGTCCCATATCTCTCCCATGGCCTTCGTGGATCCGCGAGATTTCATCCTCTGCAGGGTAAACACAGCAAAGGTACGTTACTCAAACTGGCAAAGTATGTGCTATAAATTAAAGTGTTCATGCATGCTTTGTTTTATCTACTTACGCGTATATTTACCGTCCCCAAAATAATCAACAAATCCCAGAAAATTAAATAATCACGAACGATTAATTTAATTCAAAATAGTCTCAAAAGTAATACAACAAGTATGAAATAAAAGACACAAAAAAAACCCAAAAACGCTAAGAGCGAGATCGTTACCTCCTTCGTCTCCATCAAGTTCCCACCGGACCAATGCTTGTTTGGCCCCGCGTACAACTCAAAGTGCTGTCCCATGGTGAAGTGCCATTAATCGGGACGGAAGTTTCGAGAAGCCATCCTCGCTCGTTGTTGATGCTGCCCCGCACCTTCGCCCTACTCGAATTATGGTCCCGCGCCTTCGCCTTGTTCAAACTGCTGTCCCGCACCCGCACCGTGCTCATACGGTTGATCTGCGCTAAAAAGATAGTTAAAATCCATCTCTATAACAACAAAGTATCTCAAAATCTCTATTTTCTCTCTCAAAGCTCAACAAAGAAGGAAGAAAAGTGAAGAAGAAAGAGACAGCCGGCGGCTGTTTGTAGGGTCTTTCCAGCGAATGGACCAGCCGCGCGGCCAGTCTTCCCGGGTGACGTGGCACGCCCTCAGCCCTCCATCTCGTGCGCTTGCATGAGATCCCCGTCAACGCAAGTCAGCCAATCGAAGGGACTGGCCACGCGGCCAGTTATTCCCCCAGGTGAAAAATTTCACAGTTTAGCCCATCGGCTTATTTGTTCATCCAAATTGGTCCGTAAGACCGCGTAAATCTCCAAAATTAATCTATAATTAAAGGTCGGAACCTCCTTAAACCCTAAAAATTTAAATTAAATGTCGGAACCTCCGTAAGCCCTAATCTCCAAATTAATCTATAATTAAAGGTCGGAACCTCCTTAAACCCTAAAAATTATAAATTAAAGGTCGGAACCTCCTTAAACCCTAAAAATTATAAATTAAAGGTCGGAACCTCCGTAAGCCCTTACTGGGTCTGGAAGACCTCTATAAAAATTACCAACAGGGTTCGGAAATCCTCTACAAAATTTCTAAATCAATCTAAAACAGGGTTCGAAAATCCTCTACAAATTTCTAAATAAATCTAAAATTGGGTTCGAGAATCCTCTATAAAATTTCTAAGGCTTCTCTAAATTGGGTCCGGAAGACCTCTATAAAAACCACCAATCCATAATGAAAGGTCGGAAACCTCTGTAAACCCTAATTCTCCAAAATCAATCGATTACGCTAGGAAGTTAGAATTCTTCCCTAATTATGTTATCGATTCTTAAAACTTTTTGTCGAACCGTGCGTAGGGCCTCCCCTCCTTTCCCCAATAGAGTCCATCTGCAACGACTTTATTGTTTTACGAATGCTTGATTATCCCCAGCGAAGGACGATATCTCGTTTCTTTCTTTTCCCACAGGTCTCAAACTACGATTGGCTTGATTCCACTTGGATACGTAGGTAGCCTGACCAAGGTTCAGCCACTTGACCAACTTGGTCACTTTCTTTCTCACTCCTCTCTCGATTTGGAACTCATGTTTCAGATTGGTTCCTTTTCTTAAATCGATGACCCTCCCTGCCTTGCAAGAAACGTCGCCGAGGGGCTACTGTTAGTACCCAACCTGAAAATGAGTTATTAGTTACGAGCTGCGCAGGACTTATCCGGAATTTCTTGAAAATCCCAGATAAGAAGATATCAACGACTGATCGGATGAAGCTGCAAAGATAGACGTTATCTAATCCTTCTCCAGAGTCCAAATTGATCAGAACCTTGGGAATCGAGCTAATCCACCTGGATCGGCCGGGCGGCCACATGTTCAGCCAGGTGGCCACTTCTCCCAGATCAAGTTTTCTTATAAATAGATGACCTTAGTTCATAATCCGATACACAATTCTCTCCCCCGATTTCTACAAGACAAAACTGACGGCAGAACTCTCTCTTCAAGCCTTTCTAGCAATCCCGAAGGTCTGACGAATCCGCGCTAGAGATTCGACTTCGCTCTTGTCAAGATTGGTGAGAATTTGTCATGTTTTATTAGTTTAGATCTGATTTATGCTAGTTTCATCATGTTTATTCATCAATATTCATATGATTCATAACGTGTTCTTTATGTTCTTGCTAGAATTCATAATATACTCTATATCTAGGGTAGCGATCTTCATGCTTATGTGTTATTTCATACATGTTTCATGATGTTCTTATTGTTATGCTAGATCTACGGCTTATCCCATGCATAACGTGCTAGATCTAATGTTTTAATCCCTGTTCATATTGTATAGCCGATGATGATCTCCAAGATCTAGGAACTACTTCTAAACCCTAAACTTTAGGTAATTACTCCCATGATCAGTAACTCTCCAAGGATGAATATGAGGACTACTCATTGATCTTATTGATGGTATAATCATTATTCTAGGATGTGATCATTTTGTATGATTCTTTCTCCTCCCCCTTCATTATGCATGATCCTGCTTCTTTCTCCCTATTCCGATTATGTGCGAACTACGCTGACCTGAGCTTCTCAAACGAGAGGAACGTAGGCAATCTTCAGATCCGGTCTCAATCAATAACACACTACTAGCACATTCATCATGATAGAAAGTCCGATCTATCGGGCGATAGGAATGATAACGTAATATTCTTCTTTTGTCGTAACTTGACCCCCGAACCCTCTTTGTTAGCTTTTTCTCAATGTTTTAGCTCGATAAAAAAAACGTGGAGACTCTTAATAAGGTTAAATGCCAACTTGAATATCCTAATCCCATAGATAAGATAAAATAAAGATAAATAAAAGAAAGACTTCCCGTACGTCGCCCGCATCGTCGGAAAGTGGTATTCACAATGAGACATGTCAAACTTAACGAGTTTCGACCCAAATCAATGGTGAGACACAGAAGTAGTGTAATTATGAATGAGCGTTCAAAATGGGGTGTCTACAGAGCCCCTTGGCGACGATACTTATGAAAGAAGTAACGTCATCGATAGAAAACACACCATTTAGAACTTTGGGTATGGTCGTGCTAAAAGCAGCCTACGTATTCCTTAGAAGGAAACCAGAACAAACGTAGTTTGACTCCAAAATACGCAAAAACGGAGGCTTGATGTATTTTGAAAATCATTTTTTGAAAACAATACTGCAGTAAGTAAAGTTTAGAGTTTAGAGAGTAACCCATACTGAGGAATCAATATCTTTGACACAATTCTGAATATACTCCTTTGTTGATGGCGAACCGTCTCCAGTTGCAATCCATACTGAGGAATCAATATCTTTGACCCAATTCTGAATATACCCTGTTGTTGATGACGAACCGTCTTTAGTTTTGTTGGTGTCGGAATGACCTTAGAGTTGCTTACTTGTGTGCCTCAATGACCATAGGGTGCTTTGATGTGAATCCTATGTTATTAGCATACGCCTTGATAACAATTATGGGATTCCAGATTTGGAGACGCCAATTTCTCGGACCTTTCTTCTCCTTCCAACGAGCTTTCCTTTCCATTGAAAAAATGAATCCTATGCCATTAGCCTTCGCCTTGATGACAATTATGGGACTCGGGATTTGGAGACACCAATTTCTCGGACCTTTCTTGTCCTTCCAACGAGCTTTCCTTTCCTTTGAAAAAATGAATCCTATGCCATTAGCCTTCGCCTTGATGACAATTATGGGACTCGGGATTTGGAGACACCAATTTCTCGGACCTTTCTTCTCCTTCCAACGAGACTTCCTTTCTGTTGGAAAAATGAATCCTATGCCATTAGCCTTCGCCTTGATGACAATTATGGGATTCTAAAATGGTGGGGATCCTGTGTTATTAACTTACGTTTCGATAACAGTTGTGGGATTCCCAGCTTTGTAAATCCTATGCCATTAACGTACGTCTTGATGACAGTCATCGGATTTAGAGTTTGCTGATGCAGATTTTGTTACTCACCCATGATCTTGGATGTGCGGTGAGAATAGATTCGTACTAACTTTATTTGTTCCAATTCTGAAAATATTCTTTTTGTTGACGACTCAATATTCCATCTTGAACCGGGTTCAGATTTGACCTCTTAGTCAAAAGCAAGGCTTTCATGACATTTCTATTAAAATAAGGGCTTTTCTAGAATTTCCCAAGAAAACAGGGTTTTCTGAGGTTTCTGGGGATATCTCGTACGAAGGAGGGATGTCTCGTACGAGACTTCTCTGTTTTTGCACAGAACAAGGCCATATCAGGTGCTGAATGTGATTTTCAAAATCACTTTTATCATTTCATTTCGAGAGTTCTCAACCCTAGGCAATTTTCTTCCCAAAAATCACCATTTTCGTCAAGTTCTAGTGATTCTTAACCCTTTCAAATGTCCGGTGTACATCGTTCGCACAAGGAACACCTCTTTGGTAGGCATATAAAGGGAAAGGTGTGGGCGACAGATGAGTTGTGTCCATTCCCCAAGGATCATATTTCTCATGCCATGCGGGCAAGGAGGGTAAGGATATCTTCCTTTAATTGAGTTTCCATGTCAATTTCGTTGTTGTATGCCTTAATTCTTATGCTTTCACAATTGATTTTGTCGACTTTTGTCAGTTTTCGCCTAGAATTATCGCTGCTAGGGTTTATCATGCATGGCTGATCTTTCGATGGGATTTCACCCTGGTTGATATTGCAAATCAATGTAGTAAAGTAGTACATGATTTTAACTATTGTTCTAGGCAATTCTGCGATTTTTGGGTAAAATGCTTAAATGAGGATTTTACTGATTTTTTGACATTTGTCTCTTTTGTCTTTGTCGCTTGCAGCCATTCAGAGTTATCAACAACTGTAGAGGCAGCATACGAGCGGTTGCTGAGAGGTGGCCAACTTTCAACGGTGAGATGAAGGAAGAGATCGAGAACATAGGGCTTAAGCCTTTCTTCGACGGCTTGGTGGGCGAGCGGCGGAATGCCTATATGCTCCAAGTTATTAGGGAGCGGTGGTGGGATAATACCTACACCATGCATATGAGGTGGGGCGAGGTCACCATGACTCCCACTGATTTTCATGCCATTACTAGGCTTTCCATTGCCGGTGAGCCGATTGAGGTTGATACGGACTTCATTCTAGGTAATGATGATATGAGGCACCGTCTAGGCTTCATTGTGCGCACCTCAGGCAAGGGTGTCCCTCTTAAGGCTTTGAGATATAAGGTGGA
The DNA here is from genome assembly GCA_026119855.1 of Campanula takesimana. Taxonomy (NCBI): domain Eukaryota; kingdom Viridiplantae; phylum Streptophyta; class Magnoliopsida; order Asterales; family Campanulaceae; genus Campanula; species Campanula takesimana. The sequence goes on along the minus strand of JAOWBW010002471.1, from coordinate 68,799 downwards.
TACCTATGTTACCATTAATGTGGGTCAGATGCACCTCACTAACACTCGCATTATAGCTGTTCGCGGCTTTCTGTGGTGGGCCTTTTCTGAGATGCTGTTTGCCAACCACGCGTCAACTGCCTTGTTTACTCTGTTGAGCTGCTTGAGGGATATGCAGCATGTGACTAATGCTAGCTGGGGATTAGCTGGCTTGGCCCATTACTACGTGGCCATGGACGAGAGTCCGCGGGATCGGGTGAACGCTGGCTTAGGCAGATACAACCATGCTTGGGAGGTATGATATTCACCCTATATTCCCCCTTTTATTTCAGCCACAGTTTACTTTCTCTCGTTAGCACTTTCATTTTATCCATTGTATGTTGACATTTTTCATGTTTCTCCCATTTGCAGGCTTGGGGTTCCGCCATGTTCGGCCTCTATAACTTTGATCTCCGGGACAACACCATTATGTTTCTGGATACATTGAGGTGGCGTAGGGGCAACAGAGATACCAACGGTGAGCGTGCTGAGGATGCTGACTTGTCCGTGGATCACATGCGGCGATACCTCGATGAGTGGGTAGTCGTTCCTGTGGTGGATACTGCTCTCTTTCCTTATAGGAGTTTAGGGATTGAGTAGGCTTACTGGCAGTCAGGATTTAGGTTGCTAATGATTAACTTTGATGGGGGATGCTTCTACTTGGGGGAGCGAGTCTCTCGCCAGCAACATGGCGACAGGTTGGATCTTATTGTCCCTTTGGATCCACCGGCCCATATGCTTGATTCTTATTCCATCGAGGATGAGGAGAGAGAGGACCTCATTATTGGTCAGCTTGCCTTTGACCTCATGCATCTGGAGGCAGATTATCAGGATTTTCTTACTCGCCTCATGCCCCGGCTGATCATAGAGGGTGACCAGGTTCAAGCCCAGGGAGTTGTTCATGTCCCTTTCCGTCCGCAACTCAAACCAGTTTTATTTTCCTACAGCATGGCTGAGGGGATAGAGAGCATCAAGGACCTTCCCGCCCAGTACGATATGCCTGAGGGAATCGTACCTCCCGCTGACGCGACCATGGTATGATTTATGACCCTTCTCTTGTCATTTTTGTCATTCTACCATTTCATGTCTCTGTTCATAATTAAAAGATTTTGACATCTCTGTTTGTTTCTTCTTAACAGGTTCCCATTGCTGAGTATAGGGAGGTCGCAGGACGGCTTGCCCAATTTATGGCCTATGCCAAGAGGGTGAAGAGTGAGACGGTGGGGCTCTTAGGTCGATAGGCTCGCCAGACTGCAGAGTCAGTTGCTTGCGGGAAGAGACCTCGATTGATGATTGATGACGCGGCAGTGCCGACGTCCCCTTATTTGAGCAGACACGATCCCCTATTCCCTTCTTTCATTTGTGGTTGATGTATTTATTGCCTCGGCGTAAGCGAAGACTTTTCTTTCTCTTTGGCTTGTACCTATGCAACAGTTAAATCCTAACTCTAACACACATACTTTTATTAATTTTAGTTTTTATTTCTGACTGTGTAATGAATTGTTTCACATCCGGTTAGTCAACAGAGGGTTCTTTTATGAGATGGATTCGTGTTGGGTCATTTATATGTGATGTATGAACTGTTTCGGGTGAACTTCTGAGGTGATTAAAACACGTTTTGACTCGTTGGACAGCCTGAATCTGAGTAGAATCTCTGCTGTCTGAACTGGGGAGATCCCTCGTACGAGACATTGATGTCTTGTACGAGTCATCCCTTTAATCAGCGACTATTTTTCCCTTTTCCTCGAGGATTTGGTGTTCGAACTTGTATATAAACACCTCTAGTCCGTCCTAGAATGTCATGCAGCCTTGAATCAGTTCTGGGAACTCTTCTTTTGGAGTAAAATTTTCATCCTTTTGCTCCCAATAGCCCCAAGCAAGTCCGTCCCTTCATCAATGATTGTTAATGAGTTCTCTCTAGACCCGGAGTTGGTAGAACGCTACAAGGATGACTTAGCAACGTTCTTTCGTTCGTTTAACAAGCTTCATCAAGAGAGATTTGTAGAGATGTTTGGGTTTAAGATTCTTTTCACCTTGAAGAACCTAAAACTGGATTGGGACATCTTGAAGGGAGTTGCACGCTTTTGGGATCCTTTGACCCACCTTTTCAACTTTTCACTTAATGATATGGTTCCTACTGTAGAGGAGATGGCGACTATCTTGGATATGCCGTTAACCGGTGTGATCGCGGTTCCTAAGTATAACAAGGTACCGGCAGAGTCTCTTAGGGACTTATTGAGTTTAGGCCTTCCTGAGGCAAAGGGTTATATTCACAACCATCGTGTTGATCTCCATGCTTTGCCTAGGAGGTTTAAGGGTCGAGTGACGCGTACTAATGGTGCGGATTCCCAATGCTGTCTCTTGGCATAGTGCTTATTCCGAAATGTGCTTTTCATGAGCAAGTGTGACATGGCAAACACGGAGCTCGTAGACATTGTCTTGCAAGATAGAGGACGGGCCTTTAACATTGTTCCTCTTATCTTGGGGGAGACTCTTCATGGTCTTGATGAGTTGCACCGAACCGGCTCTATAACTCGGGGAAGTCCACTGTTGCTAACTATTTAGCTTAGAGAGCATTTCAGATTGTTGAGTTCTCCGACTGAGTATTCCCCTTATACTTTGCATAGGCGGAGATTGTTAGTGAAGGACCTTAGCATCGAAGAGTGGGCTCATCTTTTTGCGAAAGCGGAGACTGGTGATATTGTTTGGTGTCCTCCTTTTTGGAAGGTGAGGAGGTTTGTGGCTAATACCCTTGACGTTCCTCCAGGTTATGAGATACCTTGGTTCAAGAGGAAGAGAGAAGACAAGGCGGATCGTAGTTAAGCCCCTACTAAATTAAGGAAGAAATAGATCCTTAGGAGTATCAAGAGATTGCTTAGATATATCAAAGTTTAGATTTTTAATATTTTATTTATTTTATTTTGCAAGTTGGTAGCTCATGTTGGAAATTTTCTTATTGTTTGCTTTGAAATGCATTCAATTAATAAGAGAATAAGATTTTGATTTTATTTATTTAATAGACCGGACCAAAAGGCTGCCTACGTTCTCCTCTTACATCAATTAAATAAGGAGCTCAGGTCATCGTAGTTCTTGTTCAAGAAAGAGAAAAATATGTCTGCTGACTGCTTGACATGTCTCGTATGAGATATGTGTTGGGTTTCCAACTAACATGCGCAGCGGAATATAGCAATTAAAATTTTAAGAAACCCAAAGTCATGGATCCGTTCATATGATTAAATCAAATACAACAAGATGAATAGAGGAATAACTAACCCTTGATGGCTATCAAATTTTCTCTTAGTCTTTGGTGGAGATTTGAAGACTTGATCACGATCACAAAGCTTGAACACGAACTTTGAAGATGATGATTTTCACCCTCTAGCGGTATCCACACTTCGAACGAATATCAAAGGAGCTTCTTTGATCTTGGTTGCTAGACCAATATTATGAAACACACTTTCACAATATAATAAAGAACTATATGGAATTTATTTTGTGAATTATTTGTTCCTCAATCAAGGATATCTTAGAACAAAATAAACTCTCTCTCAAACTCTTTGAGACTCACAAAAGGCACTTATTAATATGGTCTGGCCGAATTGGGGTTTTATACACAATTAAGACCTATTCCAAATAGGTAACTTGTGCCAAAAACCATTCCTAATCGAATTAGGAAATTTCCAATCGGCAGCACCAGGCGCCCGCCTGGTACCACCCAGGCGCCCGCCTGTTTGGGCAGAAACTCCAGTCCCTTTCCGGATTGAACAGGCGCCCGCCTGGTGCAACCCAAGCGCCCACTTGGTTGACCAGGAGGCCCAGAACTTTTCCAGAAATTCCTTGGAGGTCCTTCGACCCTAAATTCCAATATAGTCCTTTTATTTAAGATTCGTTCTATTGTGTGTGACCCTCTAGGATTATACTAAGTTGGCAATGGCTCAAACATGATTCCATAAGATATGATTAGGTTCTAGCAAACCGTCATACCTACCCAAATAGTATAACTAGATACAAGTTCGCATTCCTTTAGAATATGTCACAATCCCTTTGTCCACGATGTCATTGAACACAAGTCATGGTCAAAGAGTCAACTTGTTTCGTTCAATACTTTCTCGATTCCGAATATGTTGATAATCCAAATGACATTGATCCAATCAATTCATTTGAGTCCGGCCGAACATTTCATCAACATCATTCCTACGAGAGGCCCAAGATTGACATCTCTCCGTGGAGGGACAAATCCATTTAGCTTATTATTCTTCCCAACGGGAATCCGATTATGCCAATCATACCCTTTATAACTACCGTGTTAAGGTAGCGTTTGAATATGTCAAACACAATATTCATCAAGTGGAAGACTATAATAACTTCATGTCTAAGGATTCAAATGACATAACTAATATGAGATATATGTATGACATAGACCATGACATAAATCTCACACAGCGGGTCATGTCCAGTACCTTGTTCCAAACAAGTACCCATAAATCTAACATGATCATTTAGCCTTTATACTAGTGCTTAACAAGTACTAGGGACGGGGATTATTATATGTAAACATGAACAACAATAATAATCAAAACATCTCTTTATTGATATGAAATAAATGATAACAATTACAACGTTTATTAAACGTGCCTAGGGCACCACTACCAACAATCTCCCACTTGCCCTAGGCCCAATCTCCCATGTATCTAATACCCATGGACCTAACATGACCATCATGTTTAGCTTGTGGAAGTCCCTTTGTTAGCGGGTCCGCAACATTGTCATCAGTAGGTACTTTGCATATATTTACGTCTCCCCTATCAACGATCTCTCGAATGATATGAAAACGCCTAAGTATGTGTTTGGATTTATGATGTGCTCTTGGTTCCTTTGCTTGAGCAATAGCACCATTATTATCACAATAAAGGTCTATTGGATTAGCAATACTAGGAACCACTTCAAGTTCAGTTATGAACTTCTTAATCAAAACAGCTTCCTTTGCAGCATCCGATGCAGCAATATACTCAGCTTCTGTTGTAGAATCAGCGGTTGTACTTTGCTTGGAACTCTTCCAGCTTACAGCTCCACCATTTAACATAAACACAAAACCCGATTGCGATCGGCTATCATCTTTGTCGGTTTGGAAGCTTGCATCCGTGTAAGCATTTACAACGAGATCATCTTCCATTCCTCCATAGACCAAAAACGAGTCTTTAGTTCTTCTTAAGTACTTAATAATCGCTTTACAGCTATCCAGTGATTTTCGCTAGGGTCGGATTGGTATCTACTTGTCATGCTCAAAGCATAAGACACATCCGGCCTAGTACAAATCATGGCATACATGATGGACCCAATTGCCGAAGCATATGGAACATCATTCATTTTCTCACGCTCATCTTTTGTCTTAGGACATTGAGTCTTGCTTAGAGAAATTCCATGTAACACGGGCAAGGTGCCTCTCTTAGAATTTTCCATACGGAATCTTCTAATGACCTTGTCAATGTATGTACTTTGTCTTAAACCAAGTAGCCTCCTTGATCTATCTCTATAGATCTTAATGCCAAGTATATATGCGGCTTCACCCATATCTTTCATTGCGAAGCACTTTCGTAACCAAGTCTTCACAGACTGAAGTGTAGGAATGTCGTTTCCAATGAGCAATATGTCATCCACATATAAAATAAGGAATAGCACTATGCTCCCACTAATCTTCTTGTATACACAAGGCTCATCTTCGTTCTTGATGAAACCAAACTCTTTGACCGATTCATCAAAACGGAGATTCCAACTCCTTGAAGCTTGCTTCAATCCATAGATGGATCTTTGCAATTTTCATACCTTAGAATCTTGTTCAAAACCTTCTGGTTGTGTCATATACACATCCTCTTGGAGTTTTCCATTCAGGAAAGCGGTTTTGACGTCCATCTGCCATATTTCATAGTCATGATATGCGGCAATGGCAAGCAAAATTCTTATAGACTTGATCATTGCTACGGGTGAAAAGGTCTCATCATAGTCAATACCATGAACTTGCCTATAACCCTTCGCTACAAGCCTAGCTTTGTAAGTATGCACCTTCCCATCCATGTCAGTCTTCTTCTTGAAGACCCATTTGCATCCTATGGTTTTTACACTTTCGGGCGCATCAATCAAATTCCAAACTTGATTGTCTTGCATGGATTGCAATTCAGATTCCATGGCTCCAAGCCACTTGTCCGAATCAGGAGAAGACATCGCCTCTTGGTAGGTTGACGGTTCATCATTCTCAATGATTTCTACCTAATTACTATCCGTTACGAGAAATCCATATCTCTCGGGCTCGGATCGTAACCTACTAGATCTGCAAGATGCTTGTGTATTTTGAACAGGTTCCACAACTCCTTGTGGTTCTTGTTCTTGTTCCACTATTGGTTCAATATTATTTTCTGGGTCTCGAATTTCTTCAAGATTTATTTTACTCCCATTGATTTCTTTGAAGAGAAACTCTTTCTCTAGAAAGACACCAGTTCGGGAAACAAACACTTTGTTGTCCTCACGGTTGTAAAAGTAATATCCTTTAGTTTCCTTAGGATATCCCACGAAAATACATTTATCAGATTTGTGTGCTAGTTTGTCAGAGATAAGTCTCTTGACATAAACTTCGCAACCCCAAATCCTCATGAAAGATAAACTAGGTTTCTTTCCACTCCACATCTCATATGGAGTCTTTGGAACCGATTTAGTTGGAACTTGATTTAGTGTGAAAGCAGCGGTTTCTAGGCGTAACCCAAAAGGATATTGGAAGATCAACTTGACTCATCATTGATCGAACCATGTCTAACAAAGTCCGATTTCTCCTCTCAGACACACCATTCCATTGTGGTGTTCCGGGCGGAGTCAATTGTGAAACTATTCCACAATTCTTTAGATGATCGTCAAATTCTTGACTTAAGTATTCACCACCTCGATCTGATCGAAGTGCCTTTATACTTTTGCCAAGTTGTTTTTCTACTTCATTTTGAAATATTCTAAATATCTCAAATGCTTCACTTTTATGTTTCATTAGGTAAACATACCCAAATCTACTATAATCATCAGTGAAGGTTATGAAGTATTGAAATCCTCCCCTAGCATTGCTACTTAATGGTCCGCATACATCGGAATGTATCAACCCCAATAAGTCGCTTGCCCTTTCACCCAACTTGGTAAAAGGTGTCTTAGTCATTTTTCCAAGAAGACACGACTCACAAGTATCATATGACTCTAATTCACATGAACCCAAAAGTCCGTCCCCATGGAGTTTTGAGATACGCTTCTCATTAATATGACCAAGACGGCAATGCCACAAATAAGTATGATTTACATTATTAGGTTTAGATCTCTTATTTATATGATAGACATTATTTTCATTCTTGACATCCAAGATATAAAGGCCATTAAATGAATTAGCAATACCATAAAGCACATCATTTAAATAAATAGAAAATTTCTTATTCTCAATAAGAAACTTAAAACCTTCATTATCCAAACAAGAAATTGAAATAATATTTCTGCTTAAATCCGGAACATAATAACAATTGTTCAAAACAAGAATTAATCCGGAAGGTAAAGTGACTTCATAAGTCCCTACGGCTAATGCAGCAACTCTTGCTCCATTTCCCACGCGTAGATCTACTTCACCTTCTTTAAGCAGTCTCCTATTCTTTAGTCCCTGCACATTTAGACAAATGTGAGAACCACATCCGGTATCCAATACCCAAGAATCAGTGGTAGAAAGGAGAATATCTATCATATAGATACCTGAAGTCGACGCAGCCTTGCTGCTCTTCTTCTTCTTTTGCTCTTCCAAGAAAGCCTTGCAATTACGTTTCCAATGACCAATTTCTTGACAATGGAAACAGATTGCATCCTTTTGTGAATCAGGTTTTGCCTCAGGAGCCTTGGCAACCTTTGCCTTGCTTATCTTGGGTTTGACAACTTTTGCCTTACCCTTGCCTTTGGCACCAGGCTTCTTCCCATCATGAACCAAGAGCACGGGAGAACCTTTCTCCACAATTTTCATCTCTGCAGTTTTGAGCATCCCATGCAACTCAGAGAGATTCTTATCCATTCCATGCATGTTATAATTCATTACAAACTGATTATAACTTTTAGGCAATGAATTAAGAATGAGATCCGTGGCTAGCTCCAATGGGATTGGATAGCCAAGTTTCTCAAGGTGCTCTACATAACCTTTCATTTTAAGAAAGTGAGGACTCACTTGTTGCCCTTCATTCATTTTACTAGTAGTGAATGCAACAATGGTCTTGTACCTCTCTTGCCTAGCTTGCTCTTGAAACATGGTTCTCAACTCCACGCCTATCTCATAGGCTTCCAAATGTTCCAAACTTTGTTGGAGTTTTGAACACATAGCAGCAAGCATGAGACAACTTACATCTCTAGAATCATTACGATGTTTCTTGTAATTGTCTCTTTCTACCCTAGGGGCAGTAGGCGGTGGTTCAGCGGGGAGAGGCCCATCGAAAATGTACAACTTATCTTCTTGCCTAAGAACAATTCTTATGCTACGGATCCAATCCATAAAGTTTGTACCATTCTCTTCGAGCTTATCCTTCTCAAGGATCGATCGCAACGACATTGATTGAGTGTTATTAGTCATTATCTACAAATATGCAAAAATTTCCAAAATTTAATAAGTACCGATTTTCATTAAAGAGATAAATAATGAATTTTTCAAACAAAATACTCCCACTAAATTATATAACCTTCATATACATCCAATGTATAATATAATTTAAATGGGTTAAGATCCAACTTTAATTTAATTTCAAGTCCGCTAAGGCGGTTTACACAAAATCAAATTAATTAGGTAGACAACTCTTGTCAATCATATCTCATATGACTCTTAGTTCCTTTTATGAGATTCTTTAAGAAATCAAATTTCAAAAAGCATGTTAACCTCATCTTTGCCTAGGCCCAAAACTGTTTTGACGCCCAATAAGTCTAACCATTTTAAACGCACAGTTAATGTGTCCCGCTAGGGCGTGCCCACACTATCTATCTTGCTCATACATAAACAAATTTAATGCATCTCGCTAGGGCGAATCTACATTAAAATCACTCATGTACTAACAAGTGTTTTAATCATGGCATGGCAATAAAAGACTTAAAACTATCTTTGAAAGTTCATCACATATATCATATAACATATTTATGAGCACATAATATAAACATGTTACACATCAAGTTTAGCCGCTAAATTAATCTCCATTAATTTAAGCATGATATTTATGTGTCATTAGTTTCTCTATAATTATGAGGATGAGACTATTTCAATTTGGTTATTATCTCCAAATCAAGACAACAAGAAGTGCGCTCGAACTAAGCTATTTGGCAACCACAATCCCGCACTAATTCAAGAAACCAAGAAAGTAGTCCATGTGGCCGAAACTAAGCAATAGATGGTCTCGATGAACGTAGGCCAATTGCATTCACAATTCCACATGGATCTCCAATCATTGAATCAAGAACTTTGTTTCTCAATTTTAGCAATTATGAACTCTTCATAATTCTAACTTCGTTTTATCTTTGAGACTTTGATTGCGATCAAGTTTGGGAAACACAATCTCGATGAACGCAGATTAGCCATCCAAACCTTGAACCAATCTTAGAATCACAAGACTAAAACAAATAGGAAAATCAAACCCCAAAATCCACACACAAACCAACTACCCAAAACCCATTCCAGATCAGCAAGTCTGGACTGGTTCTGTTACTGGTTTTGTTAAATTTATCGAAAATTTCATATTCAGATTTTAACCAAAATCAGAACAAATCTTGACCACCGAGCGCCCGCCTGCAAAGGACCAGGCGCCCGCTTGAATGGCCAGAATAGTATAGAATTTTTAAAGTTCGAAAATTTGTCTCAAAATTATTTTTCCCCGATTATTAAAACTTTGATCCAATCAAAATCAATAATCGAAATAATTCAGAATCCACCATAATTTTTATTGCGATTGAATCGTGCGATTAAAGTTGGAAAAACAATAAACCACATAAAATCACAAAACACATAAACATCATATAATCCAATATTCATATCATGCTTGGCACATAAACAATTTATATACACACAACATGATCCATGTATTGAATTAATCAACATGAACGGGGCTCTGATACCACTGTTGGGTTTCCAAGTAACATGCGCAGCGGAATATAGCAATTAAAATTTTAAGAAACCCAAAGCCATGGATCCGTTCATATGATTAAATCAAATACAACAAGATGAATAGAGGAATAACTAACCCTTGATGGCTATCAAATTTCTCTTGGTCTTTGGTGGAGATTTGAAGACTTGATCACGATCACAAAGCTTGAACACGAACTTTGAAGATGATGATTTTCACCCTCTAGCGGTATCCACACTTCGAACGAATATCAAAGGAGCTTCTTTGATCTTGGTTGCTAGACCAATATTATGAAACACACTTTCACAATATAATAAAGAACTATATGGAATTTATTTTGTGAATTATTTTGTTCCTCAATCAAGGATATCTTAGAACAAAATAAACTCTCTCTCAAACTCTTTGAGACTCACAAAAGGCACTTATTAATATGGTCTGGCCGAATTGGGGTTTTATACACAATTAAGACCTATTCCAAATAGGTAACTTGTGCCAAAAACCATTCCTAATCGAATTAGGAAATTTCCAATCGGCAGCACCAGGCGCCCGCCTGGTACCACCCAGGCGCCCGCCTGTTTGGGCAGAAACTCCAGTCCTTTCCGGATTGAACAGGCGCCCGCCTGGTGCAACCCAAGCGCCCGCTTGGTTGACCAGGAGGCCCAGAACTTTTCCAGAAATTCCTTGGAGGTCCTTCGACCCTAAATTCCAATATAGTCCTTTTATTTAAGATTCGTTCTATTGTGTGTGACCCTCTAGGATTATACTAACTTGGCAATGGGCTCAAACATGATTCCATAAGATATGATTAGGTTCTAGCAAACCGTCATACCTACCCAAATAGTATAACTAGATACAAGTTCGCATTCCTTTAGAATATGTCACAATCCCTTTGTCCACGATGTCATTGAACACAAGTCATGGTCAAAGAGTCAACTTGTTTCGTTCAATACTTTCTCGATTCCGAATATGTTGATAATCCAAATGACATTGATCCAATCAATTCATTTGAGTCCGGCCGAACATTTCATCAACATCATTCCTACGAGAGGCCCAAGCTTGACATCTCTCCGTGGAGGGACAAATCCATTTAGCTTATTATTCTTCCCAACGGGAATCCGATTATGCCAATCATACCCTTTATAACTACCGTGTTAAGGTAGCGTTTGAATATGTCAAACACAATATTCATCAAGTGGAAGACTATAATAACTTCATGTCTAAGGATTCAAATGACATAACTAATATGAGATATATGTATGACATAGACCATGACATAAATCTCACATAGCGGGTCATGTCCAGTACCTTGTTCCAAACAAGTACCCATAAATCTAACATGATCATCCCATGATCATTTAGCCTTTATACTAGTGCTTAACAAGTACTAGGGACGGGGATTATTATATGTAAACATGAACAACAATAATAATCAAAACATCTCTTTATTGATATGAAATAAATGATAACAATTACAACGTTTATTAAACGTGCCTAGGGCACCACTACCAACAATATGGATGTCTCGTACGAGATTGTCCCCTATTTTATTTTTTTTAATGCACACCCTGATTTTTTCCTAGACCGCCCTTTCAGGTTTTCAATCTAGCGGGCTTCTTTTCTCGTGCCTTTTCCTCTTTTTTTTTTTTTTTTTTGAATCAGGGGACGGAGCTATGAATAGTACTTTTCAGGTTGTCTATATTGATGGGCTTTGGCAGTTGATCTCCATCTAGGTCTGCGAGTTGCACTGCTCCTCCGGGGAAGATCTTCTTGACTATGCAAGGACCTATCCATCTTGGTCCCCACTACCCCATAGGATTGAATGGTCCAGGACGATGTTCGCGTAAGACAAGGTCCCCTTCTTTGATGTTTCTGGATTTAACTTTCTTGTTGAATGCTCAGGCCAGTCTCCGTTGATACGCTTGGATATGCTCGGTGGCTCGAAGTCGTTGTTCATCTAGCAGGGCTAGTTGTTCGTAATGGCTGTTCAACCATGTGACTTCATTTACTTGGTGGTTCTTTGATCCCTTGCAAATCTTTGCCAAGTCCAAGACCGGGGAAGTATCCTTCTTTTAACATCATGTTAAGCACGGGGCGCGTTCCAGAGAAAGGAATTGCCTTTGAGTAGTCATTCTCGTTGCGAACTTCTATCATCTATACATTACTTTGCTTTTGGATTTCGAATCCATTAAAGAGGTGGTCGGCGGCCTCATGCTGAATTTCTAAGATCGAGCTAGCAGTGACAAGTTCCCCAAGTATGGTGACTATCATTTCGTTGTGCTTAAACTTGACACATTGATGGAGAGTTTATGGTACTCCCCCAGTTTGATGTAGCCACGGACGTCCCATAAGAAGATTGAAAGAAGAGGGGGTGTCAATGACTTGGAATTCGGCCTTCGTGGTTATCTCTCCTACCACAACTGTTAGAGTGATCGCCCCCACAAGTGAACGCGTGGTGCAATCAAATCCTCGTACAGTAAGAGGTGATGGTTTCAGATCTCTTGAGGTAAGGCCAAGCGTTACCATAACCTTCTTTGGCAAGACATTTATGGCTGATCCATTGTCTACCAGTATTCTGGGGATTCGATGCCCATTGACTTTTGCAGTTATGTAAAGAGCCTCGGTGTGCCCTCCACCATATTGTGGTAGATCTAAGTCGGTAATGTGATCACATTGCCAAATTGGATTTGGCCTACCATTTGCGTTAACTCTTCGGGAGTTATTTCTTTAGGTACCTCGACTTGGGCCAATGCCTTTGATATCATCATTCGATGCTTGTGGGAGGAGCCTAAGAGATCCCATATGCAAATGTTGGATTGCGTCTTCTTTAACTGTTTAAGAAGTGGATCATCAAGTTCAATGGTTTCAGGCTCTTTCGAAGATGACGGTTCTTCTATTCTTGGATCTTTGTGATTATGACTCGACCAGATCGGGTGAGTAAGTTAACATCTTCCTTTTCTTTTTATTCTTCCTATCTAGTACTTGATCCCAAGACAACATGTAACAGAAAGAAAATTCATTATTAAAATCTGGAGTGCTCTCGTCCACATTTGGGACTAGGCGAGTAGTCTCCTCTTTCTCACTAGCTATCTCTATTACATTGATCCCTCCTCCCACAGTTGGGAGAGGGTTTGTTACTACATTAGGAACCCCTAGTTGCTTAGAGTCTATGAGATCTTGGATCACATCTTTGAGGTGCTTGCAAGAATTGGTGTCATGGCCACTGAATTGGTGGAACTTGCAGTAGAGGTGGTGAGCATGATTTGCAGGGAGTTCCCTTGGAGCAGTAGGAGATTTCCTTGGCGTGACCTTACCGGCTTCCACGAGTATGTCAAACATTTTTCTTTGGTGATGCCTTCAAACATGTTGTAGGTCCTTGGCCTCACCTTGGCTCTGGATTCAACTTCCATCTTGTAGCACTCCCTCTGGGCTTGTAGGCATGCTTGGAGCGTATCAATATTCTTTGCATAGTATTCTTCTTGCATGAAGAGGCCTTTGCGAAATGCATCAACTTCCTCCTCTCGAGCTAGCAACTGACTTCGGAGGGATTTGATTTGTCATTCGAAGAATTATTTGTGCGTCTTTAGGCGAGTTAGGAACTCCCCTTCTATCTCTCTCTTGAAGCGAGCGTACAGAACCGTAGCGTATACCTCAGAGAGCTGACCCACCTTTCCTTCTAGTCGAGCTTTGAAGTCGTTGAGTTCCTGCGCAAACCTAGCGTCTGACATTGTGTTGGGAGTATGGAGCTACCTTACTGATCGGGCGGACCTAGAGATTCATAGATCGTGTCAAATCCAGGCTGGGGTCCCAACAAGTCGGCTTTTTAGGGGTTTAGGCTGACCAATACGGCAGAAACACAGAAAAGGGAAGATGTCTCGTACGAGACATGGATGTCTCGTATGAGACATCTAGCCTGACAGTCAGATTGCAGATTTTAATCATATTTTGGTCGGACGGAATTTAATCCATTTTGAGGGTTACTATCTAGTTCATCCTGGAACAGTGGATTCTGTCACCCTAGAATATGAGCCCCTTGTTTTTCACATGTATTGCACTCTCCCCAAACGGATAATTTGGGCAAAGCTCCCATATTCTCATTGGAATCCACCATTCAATTAACCAAACCTAAGTGATTCTGTAGTTTTTTTGCACTTTGTTAAACAACGCCTTTAATGCAATCAAACCTTATGAATTCTTGTAAGGGACAACCGAAAGGGACATTTTCCAAACGTAGGATCTTGGTGGTGAAAGAGACTAGACTCGATGAACGTAGAAAATTTTTCAATTTCACCATCTCAATCCTTTGTTCAACAATTTTACCGAAAGGACAATCGTCAAGAATTCATGTAGGGAGGATTATAGATTGTAAGAGAAGCGTTATCTTGAGCAAAGATTAAAACAACCCTAACAATTGAACCGACCGGTCTCAAGGAGTGTCCTATTGATTAGTACGTATGCATGAGGTTGATACAGGGCTTACGGCTAAGGCTCCCCATGAACACAGTCTAGGAGCGTGTCACGGAGTGGGTACACCATCTTTGGAGAGACCGGCGAGTGCCACTCGTAGAGTGGGTGTGTTTACCGACATCCATCCTCCGATTGGGACCCGGGTTAAAGGGTATGTAGTGCAATTATTCTACATGCGTGCACGTGTGTGAGAGTCAAGTTCTAGGTGTCAAAGAGAAAATAGAATTTTTTTTTGAAAGCAAAACAGAAAGCATGCAATGGCCGGCCAAGTGGCTGCCTACGTTTTACCTCTTGTGGAGGAACTTAGGCCGTCGTAGTTCACACATAAAGCAAAACAAAGCAAAGCAATAAATATTTCAAGTTAACAAGTACTCCTGCAAAACCAAGGTTAGCTTCATGATATACGGGGAGTTTCTTCATCGTTAGGAAGGTCCTAAGACTCAGAAACAGAGGGGGGAACAGATCTGAAACCATGTGTACATGTTTAAACCGAACGAAGTTCCTTTTTCAAACCAAGAGAACAGATTGCCGGACAGAAACTGAGATGTCTCGTACGAGATATAGATCCCTGGTACGAGGCATCCCAGTTTGGGATCAGAAAACTGTACAGAATGCAGAATTTTAAGAATGATGACGATTTTTTCAACACAAGTCTAACCCTCTTATGATGTTCATATCCCCAGCAGAGTCGCCACTTTGAGCGCACGCGTCCTTTTCTGTTTTTGGTTGCCATCGTTTGTTTGGAAGGACTTGATTGTTGCTCGATTGTTGTGAGTTGCCACCATGTTTAACGGAACACGAACCATGAGATAATTGAGTTCGGGGGTTAAGTTATGGATTGGGAAGGTCAATGAGCACCCAATCCACCCGATCTAGGATCGGTCTTGCTTACGAAATCATCATCATCATCATTAAAATTATGCATTCATGTACAAAAGAAGCCAAATGAATAATTTCTTATTTATTTGGGTTGTCGGATCATGTGCTTCGAGACCATCTCCATGAATTGGAGAGGCTCTAGGCTGATCCTTTTGATGGAATCACACTACTTCAAAGCAAAGAATGAGATGAGGAGAGAGGAAAACAAATGAATTACCTAGCGTTCTTCGAGAATCCTATGGATGGCCTTGATGATCCAAAGAACTTGACTTGGATGGTGTTATGGAGTTATGAATTTTGTGGGTAAGGGAGGAAGACTGATTATGAGAACCTTCTTGATCAGATTTTGAGTGGTTTTTAGGTGAATGACCTGTCTAGAGATTTTTAGTTCAAGAACCTCTATATTTATAGGATTTCTTGACCTAGGGATCAAGCTAAGGAGGTAAGTTTGGATGGGGAATCAAAGACTTGATTTCCAAGGAGGTATTTTTGGACTCTAGGATCGCTCATCAGATTTTTCCCGGATTGCATGAGTGTTTGCCAAGATACGGGGTTGAGATCAACAAGGAAACTGACCAAAACCTGACTGTCAAGGGAGATGTCTCGTACGAGACATCCAATGTCTCGTACGAGACATCTTGTGTTTGAATCACAATTTGCCCTCCTGCAAAAGTTTAAATGTTCATTTTGGCCCCTAACTAACGCAGTCAGTCAGAAACTTAACGAGACATGTCAAGCTTAACGAGTTTTGACCCAAATCAAAGGCGAGACACAGAAGTAGTGTAATTATGAATGAGCGTTCAAAATGGGGTGTCTACACACACAAATTAAGGGAAGTGATGAGTGTAGGAAGGGTTGTGAGAGGGAAGTAGTTAGTGGGTATGACAAGTGAGGCCTACAATTTAAATATGTGAGAGGGGAAAGCTAGTGGGTATGACAAGTGGACCCCATAATTTAGGTACTCCCTCCGTCCCATAACTATGTAGATAAATTGCCATTTTGGGTGTCCCATTGATAAGTTACACTTTCTTAAAATGGCAAAGAATCTTTACTGTTCATCCGACTAATTCTCTCTCATACTTTAATTTTACACTCAAGATTTGCAAAAAGTATACAGTTTCATATGAATAATGGCTGTTGAAAAGGGGCTATTTATACTCTAACATCCTTAACCCTTAAAGACTTAGAGACCTAATTCATATCACTCTTCAAAATAGGCAATCTGTCCGGCCCAGACCACTTGGCACGGTCGTGCTCACCAAATGGCACGGCCGTGCCAAATGGTGCGAATGTTCATAACAATTAAGGCACGGTCGAGCTTGCAATCTGGTACGGTCGTGCTCACAAAAAAGCAAAGTCGTGCCAAATAGTCCGACTGCCATTTAGCCTTTAAACGATTCGTTCTTTTGATGTCTTAAGATGTTGTAGGCTTGTTTCCATTCAGCTGATGTATTGACTATAATTGAGGAAATGAGTCCAGTACATTTTTGTGTATGTATTAGTATTAATAGTAGCCTAGTAGGGGTGTAACGGGTTAGGTTTAGCTACGGTTGAGATAATTTAGAGGTCGAATCACTAGATATTAGTTTGGAGAAATCCCTACCAAGCTACAAGCTAAGATGAACCACCATAATTTGGTTTGGCTTGGTTACGGGCAGATTTTACGGTTCAGACTGCGGTTTAAACCACAGTTTGTACTACAGTTTAACCACAAAATAGCTACAAGCATCCATAACGAACACATTCATGATCAAACGAGTACAAAATAGCTATAATGTAAACAAAATTACAACTTACAAAAGTTTAAAATTACAACAATCGAGCCAAATTACAACCTATAAAGGTTTCAAATTACAACAATCCACTCAAATACGAAACATAAATCTTGAAGTACAACAAATACCAAACCGAAATTAATAAAACAAACAACATTCTGAAATTATCATTCAACCAACAGATAATAAATTACCAAACCAATCTATAATTTTGTAAGCAAACGAAACGAGTAGACGACCAAAATGACCCGCGTACTATATGAATTCAACAATTTGACCCGCGTACTATCTAAACTATCAAATCAACCTGCGTACTATGCATAAATCAACAAAATTAACCTAAATCATATAAATCATTAGTATGCATCAATGGTTTTTAACAAATGTTAGAAATTTAACAGATATTACAAAACAAAAAAAAAATTAAATGAATTAATCATAATATAAAGGGGTAAATATGCCAAAAAAATAATTTACAAATAAACCCTAGGGTTTAAAATGAAAATTGAGAAAATCTAATCCTAAATCGTCTAACCATCGCCTCTCCATTTTTTCTCTGCGTTCATACTTCCTGGTTCATACGCTCTTCATCCCTTCCCCATCCCCTTCCACTGGAGATGGGCATAAGGGCAAACCCGTCCGGCCCGGCCCTTCCTTTTCACTAACCCGCAGGTTAACGGGCGCCCGTGGCGTGTGAGCCCGCGGGCTGGACCCGGCCCGGCCCGCTTCTTCAAAGATTATTAGGCCCGCCCGTCGGCCCTTGGGTTTAACCCAAAGGGCTTGAACGGGTTTTCTTCTTTTTTTAAAAAAAAACAAAAATCTGAAAAAATACAGAATTTTATAAAAAAAATGTTTAAAAATATTAAAGACTTTAAAATTTAATTTATAATTTAGTAAAAATATAAGTAGCCTTTAATAATATTAGTATGTTATTAAAGAAAATTAAAATAGTGAAAAAAGTTTATAATTGTAATGAATAAATTTTTAAAATATAAACATACTCCATTTTGAATTGAAACTTTTTTTTTTTACCTGGCTAAAATGCGGGCCGACGGGCACGGGCCATCTCACGGGTTTAAGACCGCGGGCTAAGCCCGGTCCGTTAGACTTTTTGGAGGGTCCGGCCCGCCCGTCAAATACAAGGGCCAAGGGCCGGGTTTGGGCTACGGGCTCACGGGTTAAGGGTTTGGCCGACGGGCTGCCCACGGGCTTGGGCCCGAAATGCCCATCTCCACCTTCCACCATAAACACCATCCATGGTGGCCCCCTCCTCCTCCCCTTTTCCCACCCTTCCCTTGCCTTATGCCGTCTCTTCCCCCCTCTCTCATCCCCTTACTCGAATCTGATCTTTCATCTCCTCAACTCAGGTCCTCTATATCCAAATTCCAGGCCGTCTATGTTCTTTCTAGAATTTCCGGCGTTCGGAGGACGATGAGTGACTTGAAGCGCGGGCACGTTGTGTGACGATGGTGAAACACAAAAAATTGAGGTGGCGGTCGGTGCCATGTGCAGAGATTCATAAATGGTCTTGTTTCCAGATCTGATTCAGAAATCGTCTTGTTTGCAGATCTAATTGTTTCCACAATCACAGTGCAATTTTATATCGGGTTGAAGTCTGTTAGTTATACCTTGATCTATCTAATGAGTTGAAATGCTCGAATTTCACGTTGTTGGTTTAGTTTATCCAAGGCAGTATGCAAAATTTAAGCATTGTGGATGTGATGAGTTTTGTCTTCCCGGACCAGATTCTAAAAGGATAATGTATTTTATCGAATAAGCTCGTTAACTTGATGACAAGATCAAATTCTTGGCCGTCTTTTTGATTGTATCCACAATAAAAAATCATCTTCTATGGAAATATGTTTAAGGTTTAATTTTGAGTTACTTGGTTCTGATTTGAATTTCATGGGCATGAATTTTGAATGAATGCTTTGTTGAAGTTTTAAAATTAGTGGTTGAAGGCGGTGGCATTTGGTGGTGACTGGTGATGGTGAGATGGCATGAGATGGTGGTGCAGGGCGGTGGTGGCGTGAGATGGTGGTAGCGGTGGTGGTGTGAGATGGTGACGGGGTAGTGTTGTGAGACGGTGGTGGGAGAAGGTGGAGAAGAAGTAATTAAGACATGATGGTACTTAGCAAAACAAGTTAAGAATTTGCTAAGTTATGGGGCAATTTGAAAATTTTAATTGACATGTCCGTCAAATTACTAACTCTAGTTAATGCTCACTAACATCTACTAACGTTTTAGGTTGATTTGGTTCATTTATTAATAGTACGGATGTTGATTTAGTAGTTTAGATAGCACACATGTCATTTTGGTAGAACTCATGTAGTACGCGAGTCATTTTGGTCGTTTTCTCCAACTGAAACGAGATTTTTTTTTGTCCGTTCCATGTTACTCCCTCCGTTTCATGTCACTTGAGATTTATTTCTTTTTTTGTCCGTTCCATGTGACTTGAAACTACCTAAAATGGTAAAGAATCTTTACTATTCCTCACACTCATTCTCTCTCTCACTTTACTTTTACGCTCACAATACTAATCAACTTACTATTCCTCCCACTCATTTTCTCTCTTATTTAATTTTTCATACTCACAAATACCTCCTCCCACTATTTCTCTTTCTTAAATTTCCTTAATTTGTGTGCTAATTTTTTTTGTTTCAAATGACATGAAACGAAGGGAGTATTTGATAAGACTTCTTTTGTGAGACACATGTCCTGTAACCAAAAGAATCGACTCAATCATACAAAAGTGTGCCAAATACTAAATTACGCTGTCCATCTCATAATAGAAATAGAGGCACGAATTTTCTTTTTATTGATAAGTCATAATACTCAAAATGAAAAGTTTATGATTGATGCCAAAATCTGGGGTAAAACACGTTTTACTTAAACTTTAGGAAAAACGTGTTTCGGTGGCATTTTTGAAATATGTGGAATTTCTTTAAAAAAACGCACGGTGGCTTTTTTGTAAATAATCAGAATTTCTCAAACGGTTCTGGATATAAATATAAATTCTTCTAGTTATGATTTTCAAGCACATAAACCTTCTGCATATCAAGCTCAAGAGGTTCTGGATATAAAGAACAAGGTCTTCTGGATATAATTTATAACAAGCATCGCCTGTGAGAAAAAAAAATTAAGCTTTTTTAAAGCTGAAAAGAACCTTTGAGACTGATAGCAAGAACCTTTGAGATTGATAGCCAGAATATTTGAAAGTGATAGCTAGAAGGTTTTTTCTGAAAGGAAATTTGAAGAGCAGTTGATGTGTTAATAGATAGCCAGAAACAATGTTTAGGATGATCAGTTGCTGTGTTACCAAGGTTCAACGAGTGTGTTGAGGAGTACCATACGAGTAGAAAAAACACGTTTTTCCTACTCATTAGGAAAAACGCGTTTTATAGAAGACTAACCCGTTTAGAATATACTTTTTTTCCATTCAAAACTAATCTCTACTTATTTATGTTTTATGCGTCTTATACTAATTGTTACTTACTTAAAATGTTCAATTTTCTCTCTCTTACGCACTCACAACAACTATTCACTAACTTATTTTCTCTCTCATACCTATTTACAACACTTGCTTTTCCAACATATTTTCTTAACACTCATGTATTCACATTTAGTAGAGATTAGTTTGTAACATAGTATGTAGTACTCCCTCCGACCCAGAGTAAGAGTCCTACTTTTCATTTTGGTACGTCCCAGAGTAAGAGTCCTATTCCTAAAATGGCAAAGAATCTTTACTCCACTCATTCTCTCTCCTATTTTACTTTTATACTCACAACACCAATCAATTCACTATTCTCTCCCACTCATTCTCTCTCCTACATTACTTTTACACTCACGACATTTACATCACTTCCAATATTTATTAATAAGCATGCAAATGAGGGGTAGGACTCTTACTCCGGGACGGAGGGAGTATATATTTAATGAAACCAACTTGTTGTACTCCATCCTTCCCAGACTATGTTTCTTACTTTCCTTTTTAGTTTGTCTCAGACTAAAGTTCTTAGTTGTTTTATTATCTAAAATTGACAATGGGACCCACTTAGCATTCTCAACAAAATCTTTCTACCCACTTTCTCTCTCATACTTTCTCCTACTTTACTTTTCACACTCACAACATTTACCTTTTCATAATCTTCGTGTAAAGTCAAACTAAGAACCTTAGTCTGAGACGGAGGGAGTACTAACAATAACTATTTACAAACTTATTTTCTATCGCATATCCACTCACAACACTTACTTTTCTAACATATTTTTTTTAATCATCATGCATTTACATTTAGTAGCGATTAGTTTGCAATAGATGAAGTATTAATGAAACCAACTTGTTATACTAACAACAACTATTCACAAACTATTTGGTACCCCACATTCTCTCTCATACCCCACTTTTCATACTCATAACACCCACTTAACTATTACTCCCTCCGTCTCGGTTTAAGGTTGTTAGTTTGACTTTACACGCTTATAATAATAGTGTGTGAAGGATATACTTGTCAATTCAAAAAGCAAGTGGGTGAAAAGTAAATGAGTGACTGATGGTTTTTTTTGAAATATATGAACTTTATGAGGACAAAATTGTTCGAAACACTATTCATAGTTTGCCATTTAAGCAATAAAGCAACTAAGAACCTTAAACTGGGACATACCAAAAAGGAAAGTAAGAACCTAAAACTGTGATGGAGGGAGTATCTTTTTGTTGTTGCATATCAATTATACCCTTATTAATGATAATAAACTATCTCCTGCACAAACATTTAATTTCCTAGATAATTGGAAGAGGCTTTTTCAAATGCATCAATTGCATTTCTTAATATGTGTTAAACATCTACAACAACGACATGTATTTTGATTTTGCGAGAGATGAAGTATACTTACTACTCCCTCCGTCCCAAAATAGATGTCGGTTTGGGAATTAATTTTTGTCTCTAAATACTTGTCGTTTCACTATTTTCAAAGCTTTTTTATTGTTCTATACCAATTATACCCTTAATAATCATAGTGAACTATCTCTTACCTAACCATTTAATTACCTAGGTAGTTGAATTACTTTAGGGGTATTTGGGACCTCTTTACATGCATTAATGTCATTTCTTAGTATATGTAAAACACTCCAAAACGATATCTATTTTGAGACGGAGGGAGTATCTTTTTAATTTCCACACACAAATCTGCCTCACAATATTGTGGGATGAAGGGAGTACAAATTTATTTTAGAATGAAACAAGTTTCACTTTTTTTTTTTAATTGTAACACTTAGAATTAGAGATGGGTTAGAAGGAGAGAGAGGCCCAAGTGAGAGTATGGGCTAGATTGGGCCGGTAACAGACTGTATTGAAGGTTCCACCTTAAAATCAATTGGTGCTATAAGGGGAGTAACACCTCAAGTCTATATACCGTTCCATATTTCTGTCTTTAGCAGATATGGGATAATTGTCTATTACACGCTCCCTCACATGTAACCGGGCAACATCGTGGGCCGTTGAGAAGCAGCGGAAGTCAGGCCACCATAGATCGGTGGCTCTGATGCCATCTTAAAATTAGAGATGTGTCAGAAGGAGAGAGAAGCCCAAGTGAGAGCATGGGCTGAGAGCATGGGCTGGATTGACCCGGTAACCGACTGTATAAAAGGTTTCACCTTAAAACCAATTGCTGCTAAAGGGAGTAACTCCTCAAATTTATATACCGATCCATATTTATCTCTTTAGTAAATACTACCTCCGTCCCAGCTCAATGTGCACTTTTACTGTTCATGTGGTCAATTCATTCGAACTTTGACCATTATTTTGTGAAAATCTAGCTATTATTATACGGCCTATCATCCTTTTAACCCCTCCTACTATAGTGAAGCTCCGCTTTTAACCATCGTTGTTTTTTTTAGCTGATTTAACCACTCTACTATAGTTACGCACTCATGTTAACTTTACCTCTTAACGACATCCAAAAAATCTAACTTTCGTTAATAAAACTTAACGAAACCTAACCCAACCCCAACCCACCCCACACTGTAATGCCGCCCTAATCCCACCCCGGCAATACTCTCATTGTCGAAAAAAAGGGAATCTTCTTATGCCTTCAAAAGATGTGGACTCACAAGCTATGTTGAAATACATAATGAGCAGTACTCATATGAATTACATAAGAGCAGCACATTTCCCATAATTTGGGGTTTTAGCAAAGAGTACTTATATGAGCTCAATGTAATTGAAAAAAAGGCAAAAAATAAAAATAAAAATTAATAATAAAGGACAGAAAGACGGAGAAGAAAGATGAAGCTCTACAGAATAATCAAAATTTTAGACAGATTTTGGTTTTTCTATTTAATTTGACCTTTTCGATAATGAGGGTGTTGCTGGGTCGGAGACTAGAGGCGGCATCACAGATTGGGGTGGTTTGGGATTAGGTTTCGTTAAGTTTTATTAACGAAAGTTAGTTTTTTTGGATGTCGTTAGGGGGTCAGGTTAACATGAGTGCGTATCTATAGTAGAATGGTTAAAACTGCTAAAAAAAAACAACGATGTTAAAAGCGGAGCTTCACTATAGTACGAGAGGTTAAAAGGGTGATAGGCTTTATTATACAATTTTAAAAGTTATTATTGTTTTATTGTTAGAAATAGTATCAATAACATCTTTCAAAATTGCATAGAGATACATAGATTTTCATAAAATTAAGCTTAAAGTTCAGTCAAATTGATCAAAAAAATCAAACAGTGCCTATTGAACTGGGACGAAAGTAGTATGAGATAATTGTCTCTTACAATAACAAGTAATATACTGTAAATACGAGAAAGTCTGTCTATTAAAACATTATCTTCTCATGTATGAAAGCATGCATCCAGTCATGCTAATAAATAAGAATAGATTTCAAAGAGAGAACAACCAAACCCCCTTCAATTAATGGAGATGTCAAAAGTGAGACTAATAATTTAATTAATTTATTGCTCAATTATTGTGTAAACTCTTGTGCTGCACACCCCATATTGACTGTCTGGGTTATTAACCAGCAAGTTATGCCAACATTAAAGAAATATGTGCAGGGTGTAGGTCCCGCATTGTGTGAAAACAACTGTGTGGGCCTCATTTGTATAATAGCTACAGTTCTCACCAGAATTCTTTAGTCAATGAAAAGGTGGCAAACCACTTTGCCAGAGAATCCGTTTCTTTGTTGTATCTTGTGCTCAGAATATTGTACTTCTGTCTGGCAAGATAGAATCTTAAGATTGTACTAATTATAAATAATACTGATAAGAGATTACAAAATGAGATCCTTAATTCATAAATAGAAGATCAGAAACCCTAACAACAAAATCTCTCTTGTTTTTTTCTAGTGCAGCCATATCCATTGTTATAATATTAAAAGAGAGAGCTTAATTTGTTCATTAAAATGGACTACTCTTTGATGAATATGTATGCTTTACAGCAAAGTGATGGTTATGAGCAGATCTTTGAGATCCCCTCTTATGATATCTCTTGCCAAGAACAAAATATTATCCGTGAGCAAGATCTTGTTGGTAGGGATGATCTTATGGCCACAGTGGGGAAAAGGAGCACAAGCGATCTGGCCTTAGTTAAGAATGGCGATAAAGGGAAGGCGTCGGAATCTGATCAAGGTAAGAATAAGAAAGTGATGATGCATCGAGAAATTGAGAGGCAGCGTCGACAAGAAATGGCTAAGCTTTATGCCTCTCTTCGCTCTCTATTACCTCTCGAATTCATCAAGGTAAATTCTTTATTCATTTCTTTTTATTAGTCTATGCCATCAGTACTTACATAAGACATAATAATGGTAATTGAGTAATGTAACCCTAGTTCATAAGGGATCCCAATAATAATATCTAAACTATGTTTATTTTTGTGTGATCGGTGTCATCTCTGGCTACTCTCTAAAATCCTTCACCTAAGTGTAGGCAAAATTAACGTACTTACGGTTCATCGGGATTTGATCAACTACATTTTTCGTTGTTTTTCCAATTTAGGGAAAGAGGTCAATATCAGATCACATGCACCAGGCTGTGAGTTACATAAAATTCATGCATGAAACTATTGAAGAACTGAGTATCAAGAGAGATAAGCTCAAGAAATTATCAAATGAAAGTATTCCTCCTTTTCATGGGAGTAATTTGTCAGGAAGCTTGATAAACCAAGTTCATAATACAGTCATCGTTAGCTCCTGTCAAGGTGGACTTGTTGAAATACTGATCAATGGTGGCAATAATGTTGAGCGGAAAAATCCCCTTTCAAAGGTGCTGTTGGCACTTCTTCAAGAAGGACTTAGCGCCGTTAGTTGCATTTCCACCAAAGTGAACGATAGGCTACTCCACACTATCCGTTCTGAGGTAAAAATGGATATTTTTCTTTTGTTAGAAAATGCTATGGATTTATGCACATTATGTTAAGCTGGTTTTATTTCATGCCTAAGATTTCTAAACCAAGGAAATGCAGTTGAAATTTTGAACTGCGTGAACTGAGCTCTAATTATAATCATGACATAATATTTTTGGTTCTATGTATACCCTCAAATATCATTTATATACTTTTGAGAAATATGCTGCTGATAGGATCAAGTTAACACCATTTTATGAATTTATATTTTTGTGCAGGTAAGCAATCAGACATGCATTAACCTCTCTACGCTTCAAGAAAAATTGACCCGTGTAGTTAACACTTGATCAGATTTATTTGCTTTGAGTTTGTGTTCTTTTATAGTGAAGAATGTAGGTACATTAAACTCTTAGAGTCTGGCATTTTGTGATGTTCTTTCTCTTGAACTAATGATATATATCTTAGAATTAGAGATGGGGTAAGAAGAAGCGAGAGGCCCGAGTGTTAGCATGGGCTGGACTGGGCCGGCAATGGACTATGTTGGAGGTTCCACCTTAAAACCAATTGGTGATAAGGGGAGTAACTCCTCAAGTCTATATACCGATCCATATTTCTCTCTTTAGAAGATGTGGGATAATTGTCTCTTACACGCCCCCTCACGTGTAGCCGGGCTTTGCCAAGACTTACAACGTGGACTTGTTAATCGGGTGGCGCGGAGCAGAATCGTGGGCCGTTGGGCCTGCACGTGTCCCGTGTAGAAGCAGCGGAAGTCAGACCACCATAGATCGGTGGCTCTGATACCATCTTAGAATTAGAGATGGGGTAAGAAGAAGCGAGAGGCCCGAGTGTTAGCATGGGCTGGACTGGGCCGGCAATGGACTATGTTGGAGGTTCCACCTTAAAACCAATTGGTGATAAGGGGAGTAACTCCTCAAGTCTATATACCGATCCATATTTCTCTCTTTAGAAGATGTGTGATAATTGTCTCTTACAATATACTCTATAGGAGGATATGATGAATTTTTCCATTAGTCATACATGCTGTAGATTGAATATGCGATTGAGGAGCAAGTTTTGACGGGATGTTTGAATGTTATCATGATATGCATTTCGCATTCATCTGAAACGCTTCATGTGAATTGCGTTGTTGGTCCTTAGACCAAATGCTAGCTGCAAATGGTCATTATAGGAAGTTTAGGATGTTCAAGAGAAACTATATGGACTTTTGCATTTGGTATGGTGTGTTGCATGAACTTTTACATGATTTTTATGCTAATTGATTAAGAGTTGATCAATATCCTTGTGTTTAGTTTGGGATGCATGCATATATATGTTTACCCAGCATCCTTTCAACAGTTGATTGAAGTTCTTAAATGTGTTGTATTGTAATGTGTTTGATATAATCCATATGCTTATGTTTGACATGCACAATAGTCTACATATATAGAGCTTGAGTACTGCAGTCTACCTGCCTGTAATATGCATTTATACTTGATGCCTCATTCTGTTGGTTTGAACATATGTTTAAATTTATCGTAACAAGTGAATGGATTGGGTTTGAATTTATCCTTAAATTAATTTCAATTTTAGAATTTTTTTTCTTAATTTTTAATGATTTTTTACCGTAAGCAATTATTATACTCCCTCCGTCCCAAAACGATCTTCGGTTTGACTATTCAAACTTTTTAAGGATACACACACTTCTCATGCAACTCATCAAAGGAGATGGGAGTGTCCCGGGGATGGAATTAGGGTTTTGTAGTTGATGGTGGCAGGTCCCGGGGATGGAGTTAGGGTTTTGTGTTTAATGGATAGTTCGCGATTGATCAACTTCTCATGCAACTCATCAAAGGAGATGGGAGTGTCCCTGCTTTGCACAACATGTACCACGTAATCAAAATCGGAGTCATTCAATTGATCAAGGACACGGTCAATTAAGTCACCGGGATCCAGAGGATGACCTAGCGAAGATAGTTGATCGGTACATAATTTAAGTTCCTGCATGTACTCCGAGATAGATTTTGGTCCTTTGGTGATGGCCTGTAAGCGGTCTTTGATTTGTTTGAGATGGCCACGGGTGGGGTTTGCATACTTTTTGGCAAGGATGCGCCAAGCATCATAGGTGGTGAGAGCTTGAGATATAAGCGGCACAAGGGAGGGTGATGGGTGCCGGCAAGAGCACTGAGTACCAATTTGTCTTGACGGAACCAAGTGGAGTATTCTGGATTTTTGACAGGTGCTGGCGGAGGGGCGGCGGCGGCAGCTTCTGTCTCAGCATCGGTGGTAGTGGTGGAGAGGATTGGTTTAGGCGGAGTGATGAGTTGTGGTGGGGCAAAGAGGGTTCCATCTATGTAACCATATAGATCAAGGCCAATTAGGGTAGCTTCTATTTGAACCTTCCACGCAATATAGTTGGTGGAGGTGAGTTTAAGAATGTGAGAGAGAGAAACTATGACGAGCGGCTTGGTAGGCTCGACAGTGTTTGTAAGAAGGAGAGAGGTCTCGTTTGAGGCCATAGGTTAGGTATGGATCGTAATCTCTGGTACCATATAGAATAATTGAAATATTGGAGAAACTCAATTGTATTATTCACAATAATAGAATATATATACAAGAGACTTGCTTTGGATGCAAGTTAGAGAATCATATTCAAAAATAAACTCTAGAATACTAATTACAGTAGGAGAGTAAATAAGGTAATAGCGGCTGGACCTAGCTTGGTAACCAAGCTAGGGTTTCGGCATACTGCAGACTGAATGTAGGCTGGAGTGTTGTCACACTGTAGGACACACTGATCAACTAGGGTTTGGTCTATCAGCTTCACTAGTCATGTTTTGTTTATGCTATTTCAAACCTAAATTGTAGAAATGGAAAGAACTTTTTGAGACAATGAGAAATGAAAAATGAGAAAATCGTTTTAGGACGGAGGGAGTATATTCTAATATTATATACTTACTTTCAAATTAAAAATAAAAATCTATGAATTGGATAGCTATGATATTTATGAATTAAATTCTCTTAATAATAAATTATCTTTAGTATGTTTTTTGAATGAAAAGTGAATATCTTTTTAAGGACCAATTGGATAGCAATGGTATTTATGCAATTTTACAAAAAATCATTTACTATGTTACCACTAGCATCATTTCAGTTCAGACAGACGCGCTTGTGATAATTTTACACTCCTTATCAAATAAATTAATACTCTTTTCATTCTAAAATAAGCTTTCTCACTTTCTTGACCATTACTAAGAATATATGAACTTTGTGCAATAATTTTAGTTTGATTTAACTATCTCAATGAAAATCTATAACTTGTCATTGATAATTATTGTTGATGGTGTATCATTAGTTTTGAACGTTCATTAGTATAATTAAATCAATTTATAATAATTACTCAAAATTTATTGATAGTAACAGAAAAAGAAAAAAAGTTCATGTATAGCTACAACTTCTATACCTTCAAAATTCTTTTTTTTTTTTTTTTTTACATGGATGGAACTATAGTTTTGTTACATTTTGAAAGAGACCATATTATTATGTTGGTTTTTCGTACCCCAATTGGCGAAACGGGTAATAATAATAACACACTATTATTATTACTAAAGTACTACTTACAATGGACAAAGTACAACTGCTTGTTGCACACTCTAATGCAACCTACTATACTAGATTTTAACTCTCATAAAGAGCCACACCCTGGACTTTTATTCTGTGAGTGATGCTCACATAACAAATTGGGGAACACAGAACACATATTTATAGTTGCTAAGGTCGGACACCCCGCCTTCGATCTCTCACCTCGATTGCATAAATAGCATTTTTATTGACTTGTTTTTGTTAATTTCTATTACTTTGGTTAAGTTCCTAACTGATTCCGTTAGTTTTGGACTAAACTGCGTAACAGAGTTAACTTTTAGGGTCGTTTCTGTCATTCTGTCATTTTCACCATTAGGCGCCTCCGGCACAGCCTACGGGATGCACACACTTCTCGCTGCCTAAGCGGGACCCGCGCGCCTCCCAACCTAACAGTGGCGGATTGCACCAAGTTTCCCTCCATTTTCTGACTTGAAAACCATCTCTTTACCACATATTTTATTCTTGCATTAAACCCCTTTAACTTTATAACTCCCAAATCTTTTATTCTAGCTTTTTCCATAAAAACAAAATATTTCATCTTTATTATTATTTTATTTTCCTTTATTTTGATTGGTCCAATGACCATCTTTTCCTCCTTTCTCCACCTATAAATATCCCTTCATTCCACCTTTGAAAGGGACCAAGCATTCTCTCTACAAAAACTCTCTAAAAACACAAAATTCATCTTCAAGGTCCTTACTATAGGCAATTTGGTTCTTCCTCCTTCAAGCATAAGTATGATGTCCATCTTCTTCTTCTAAATAATTATTCTTGTTTTATTCACTTACTTTAATTTTCTAAAACAATCTCTTTTACTTATTTTCTAAAGTGTATGCAATTCTCATAAAAGGGAACATGACCAAAAAGGCCACTTCACTATTGAAGTTTGGTCAAGGTTATCTTCCAATATTTTAAACTCTATTTTAATTCCCCCTTTGTTTCTTAAAATAATAGTTAGCATAAAGTAGGTATTTCCCCTTTGTAATTCTCTTCTTTCTATTCAATGTAATTGTTAGCATGATTAATAAAAGAATGACTTTTCATACCTAAAACACCAAAAGTAGCAAGACCGGCTTTAGCCGGGCGGAGTGGGTGTTTAAGTAGTTCCCACTCTGTAACCTAACCCCGGAACCCGTCTCTTCCCGAATCTCTGGTTTTCATAACAAACATTAGGCTATTACTTTTTCTTACGTTCCTCTAAAACATAGGTGGCGACTCTAATCTCTAAAAACCAAATAGACATCCAGGATAATTCACCACTCTAGCCAAGTTATGGTTTTTCCGGGGTATCTACAGTGGCGCTCCGCTGGGGATAGCATAGAGTGTTAAACTTACGTTTTTTATTTTTGGTGTTCTTTTATCTGTTTTCTGGGCATTCTGGTGGGAAAAGGTAGGAAGCGTGCGCCTCTGGCCTTCTTGGCCTAAGGCGCGCGCCTCCGACTCCAACCACCAAAGGCGCCCGCACTGCATCTTGTCCTTCAAATCCCATGTTTTTGTGCTAACAATTACTGCAGGGGAAAAAGTTATTGTTTTGGGTGAAGGCAATCCCTTGGACCCATGAGTTTGTAGGTTTTCAACCAGAACCGGGCACCTCTGCCCTTTAGTTCCTAAGAGACGCGCCTCCCACTCTAACTACCTAATGCGCGCGCTTCTGGGCATTTTCCAGAAACATAACAGAGTAGAATGATGGTGTGTGGGCACCGTGGCCTACACAAAACTTTTTTTATTTTCTGTTTATTTTATCGATCACACGGGTGATTCGAAAGTTGTAAATATGTTCTTATTTGCTTTCCTTTTATTTTGAAAAAAATGTTTTGTCACTTGGTTGGACCTCACACTATGTTGCACTAAAATTCCTATCAATTGCTCACTATCAAGACGCACAAGTTCATAACCCCAAACCCGTCGAGGCCCGTCCTAAAGAGTTTCAAGCTCCACCCGACCTTGACTCTCTCGAAGAGGTAAACCTCAGCCCGTGGCGTAGTTCATGACTACATGCCGGGGGGGGGGGGACCTTTAAGCCTCTCTTTAGCCAAGCACAAGCCAACACATTCTTAGTTAGGTTCTTACACTCCTTGACCAAGTCGGTTTTCATGTGTTGAGATTTCTCTAAACTAATGTTATCAAAACATACGTGCCGTTTAAAAAAAAAAACACGTTTCTATTGGATAAAATAAAACTCCGTCCCCGCATGTATGCTTTGTGACATTAATTTAGTTTAATCCCATCACATATAGGTCTCACAAACGTGGTGGAATACGATAAGTATATGGGACCGCGAGAAGGTCTTTATACTAGTGTCAAGATTCCACTATTTTCTTTAGAAGCCCCAAAAAGGACTACGTCATTCCGACTTAAAAAAAAGAGTCATTTTTCTTATGTGGTAGTCTTTTTGTTTTGTGGTTGAGTCGTTTTACCCAAAAGGTGTTTGTGGGGCCATCCTAAGATCAACCGTGTTCTTCAAATAGGTCTAATGGCTTCCAACGGCAACAACAACAAGGGTGAGAATATTTCCGTGTCCAACGAAATGCTATTCGTCATAATGAGAGCCATGGGGGAACAAATTAATAGACTTTTCGAGGATGCCCGCCGTAAAGACGATTTGTGGCAAACCCGTTTTGATCTTGAGAAGAGAATTCACGAGGAAGAGGTTTTCGAACTCAAAGCCCGTTTGAAAGAATTCATCGATGGGAAGGCAAAGGTTGATGATAAGGCATGCTCAAATGTCCCGCCCCTCAAAAGCCATGAAGGTGCCGCTAACAAGCGAATATTCACTCCTCTTCTAGGAATGACCCAAACCGAAGCATTTGAAGTCTTGGTAGAAAGTGCAAAGGTACAAATTACAAGTTGAAGACGATACGAAAGAATCATTCATATGACAAATGGTGCAACTACCACAAGCATAGTGGGCACACTACCGAAAAATGCCCCGGTGTCAAGAACATCATCCAAGATTTGATTGACAATGGCGAGTTTTCCATGGATGACGAGGAACCATTAGATGAAATCTTTAACTCCCTTGTGAAGAGTGGCAAGATGTAACCCTTATAGGACTTCAAGCCCAAGGTTAAAGGAGGGAAGCACGTGGACTCCTCCAAGTTTTCCAATTATCACCTTGTCATGGGACACGACACAAGGGCTTGTTTCATATTTAAGGCCAAGATTCAAGACCTCATCAAGGAAGGGGTTATCGTGAAACAAGGAAGAATTTGGGTTTGAAATGTGGCTTCAACAAGAGATCATGCTACAAGGAGGACTTCAACAACATGAAAAGCTACAACAATCTCCGTTTCTCTTTCTCTTCCTAAAAAAATGAAAGAGTCAAAAGTCCTTTTAAGTGTGCATTAAGTTTTCTTCCTTCCCATTAATGTTAAAGTTTGAGTTGGTCTAATCAAATAAAAGTCATTCTTGTCCCCATACACTATTCTAAGTTGTTCAATCTAATAATTCTTGGGAAAATGATGAAAAAAAATGTCTAAACGAGTTTTAGAATGAAGGCCATCACTTGAGCGCTTAAGATCTAAACATCACAATGAAGAAGACAAAGTCAAGACATCCAACGACGAAGAAAGGTGGAGCAACAACCATGGAGATATCTCATTTTGCAAAGGGGGAACGAAAAAAAAAAAAGTGACAAGCTCGCTAGGTTCAAACTCTTCAAAACAACCTAGGCAAAACTTAGAGCACAAAAAAAAAAAAAAAAAAAAAGACGAGAAATCTCACTCATTCAAAGAAGTTCACAACAACATCATCATCATTCCATCTACAAACGAAGGATGAAGCAACATCAACAACCATCACGATGAATGGAGCATCAACAAGAACTACGGTGACCTGAGCCTCTACAATGGAGGAATGTAGGAAACCTTCGGGTCTGGTCTCATGCAAGAAAAAAGATATGTTTAGCCCTAGTGAGTTTTAGTGATCGGCCTTCCTCTCGAACTTGTCAAGATATCTTTGTACGATTTATTTTCCAATGAATTAATCACCAAAAGATTGAACAACTTTCTTAGAATTGGAATCGCTTCGCGTTCTTTGTCGAGTCTAGAGGCTTCTCTTCATTCATCTATACTCCCAATTTCTCACATTCAAATCAGGGCTTTCCTGCTCTTCTACCTAAATGACTTACTTTTCTTTGTGAGTCATCCAAAGACAAATAAAGAGAAAAGTACCTATTTCATCCTTAAACTATTTAAGTTTTTACCTTTGCGTCACTAAACAATTTTTTTTTACCTTTTCATCCTTGACCTTGTATTTCATTGATTATGTGGTCCTTCTATTAGAGTACCGTTAAAGTTGCCGTTAAATGACGCTGAGGTGGCAAAATGACATCATCATTTTGTATATGTGGCACCATGCATCAAGAATGATTGTCTATGTAGAAATATAAGGTGTCAATTGTAAAATATTAAACTTCTGTCCTAAATATGAAATTTATAATTACTGTATGCTTATTATATCAAATTTATGACTAAATTTCCTAAAAAAATATTATTGTGATTTCCTTTCAAAAAAATATTATTTCAATAGATAATTTTTTTTAATAAATGGTTGCATAACTAAAGAAAAATACTCCGGTAATAAAACTCAACTGAAACTCCCCCACAATCTTCCCCAACACCGTTAACGCCATACACGATACCACCACCATTACCTCATCACCACCGACGCCACCGCCACCATCACCATCACCATCTTCACAACCAGCATCACCACCACCAAAAATTAAACCTATATTCATTACACCTGTAGCACAACATCAACATTACCAACAACAGATATCGGTACACCCCAGTTCATCTCATGAATTTAAACCCAACAATCATTTACCAAGTATCTTTCTTTTTTTAAGGCCAAAATCAAATCACTCAAAACCAAAATCATCAAAAATTAAAATACGATGAAACCCAAATAAATACCTCTGAATTATTGAGGTTAGAGACAATTAGAAGAAACAAAAATCTGGTATGGTTTCAAAATTAAATCTGGAGAGAGACTGAGAAGAGAGGGGAGACAAAAGATCCAAATAATTCCAATTCGGACTTAGGAATTACAATTCGATGAAGAATCAACTCCACTGAGCGTGGGTGGAGGCTATAACCCTCAGGGGTGGACGTCGGACTAAGGTGATAGAGTAGGTGAGGGCGACGACGCTAGGGAAGGTGCAACGGTGCTGAGGATGGTGTGACTGCGCCGTTGAGGCGGTGGAAAAAGGAGGCACAAAAATGGTGGCAGAAAGAGTCGAGAAGAAGGGGAAAGGAATTTCAGATCTAGGTTTTGGGGAGGGTATGTATTTCTGAGAAGATGAAATGGGGCAGTGAGTGAATAACGATTGAATCCCCATTTTAGATTTAGGGTTTTAAATTATACAATTTTATGTTTCTGGTCCTTTATATTTAGTTAAATGATATTTTGGGGTCTATTAATTTGGAAATACATAGTTTTACCCTTTATATTTCCATGTCAACAACTATTCATGATGTATGGGGCCACGTATGCAAAATTGTGACGCCATTGTTCCACCTTAGCGTCGTTTAACGGCAACTTGAACGCTACTCTAACGGTAGGACCACATAATCACTGAAACATGAAGGTCAAGGATGAAAAGGTAAAAAATATTGTTTAGTGACGCAAAGGTAAAAACTTAAATAGTTTAAGGATGAAATAGGTACTTAACTCGACAAATAAAAGAGTCAATACTAGGGGATATTTCCCTAGTCGAGTCAATGTCATCATAAGGTCTCCACCACAAGATCAAAAAGTCTCTCGTCCTCAGCTAGAGTCAAATGCACACTTTCTCCTCAATTGAGTAAAAAAAATGAAGAGGTAAAAGAGATGCCCGCTAGATTGAAAACCCGAAAGGGCGATCTAGGAAAAGAAAATTGGGTATGTCATAAAAACAAATGATGAGAGAGTGGATGAGAAGGGAACGAGAAATGGAGATCTCCGGCTTCAAAAGAAGACGACCTCACAATTCTGCATTGGGCTCCCCACATATTCAAATTCATTAAGCTCCTCGTAAAGTCAACTTCAACATTGCAGGGGATTAACAAGACCAAGCACAGTCAAGGGTTCTTCGCATAAAAAGGTTTGTTCAGGCAAAGTGCAGTTTTCGAATCATCAAGAAGAAGGTCTATGGGTGCTAAAAGATGTATAGAGGCCGATCCGTCCGAGAGTGAGGCCATCATTTACATGTCACCACCCAGATTCTGAAAAGGGTAAGAGGTTATACGAGTTGCCTTCAATGCATCAATTGGTTGGGAAAACAAATGGAAACAACGTGTAATTTGGTTTTCAAGCTTCTACAAGTATGTGCCCCTGAAGTATGTCAAAAGGCTTCCCAAGAAATGGAGTAGCACTTGCCATGTCCTCATATGTTTGTTCTCCAGCACGAGGATGAGTCTCTTACTTTGATTGACAAATGATGACGCCCTAGGGGCTATGTGTACCCACGAACAAGAGCATCTCTTATAGTTAATGAGCGCTAGGGGCTTTGCTAAAAAATGATGTGTGGGACGATCTTCAAGCTTCACGAAAGGAATATGCCCACGAAATTAGAAGAATGAATGTCAAATAGCTTCCCAGAGAAATGAATATGCTCGTTCTTGTTCCCCAACACAAGGTTAAGCCTTTCTTGCTTACAATCAAGGATGACGCCCTAGGGCCTATGCTCGATCTTGAAAGACTCCCTCAACGAGAATGCAATTCACTTTACGTCCCAGGAATTGGACAGAACGTCTCGGCCCTAGAAAATTCATGTGCAACATTAAAAGCTCTATCAATCGATTTGGCACC
Organism: Campanula takesimana; assembly: GCA_026119855.1. NCBI lineage: Eukaryota > Viridiplantae > Streptophyta > Magnoliopsida > Asterales > Campanulaceae > Campanula > Campanula takesimana. The sequence continues at coordinate 32,741 of JAOWBW010002471.1, read as the reverse complement.
GAAGGTCTCTCAAGGGGCCACATAATCAACAATCTTTTTCGACGCTACAACAATGCGATAGCCCGAATGTCAAATGATCTTGGGGCTTCACTAAGCCAAACAGATTTAAGGATATTTGAGGGATTTACATCTACGGTCTTCTAGGGGCTTCGCAACCATGGGGCTCACGTTCAGTGCAAGTTCTTCGGGCTCTCGGCATCAAAAGCCTCACATTCTATGGTTCTCTCGAAGCTCGCGGCCATCGCAAATAGCAATTGCAATTCTTTTGAGGCTTAGCATTAATGGTCCTTTGACTTGTCAATCGATAATCTCTTGGGGCTTACCAACAACGATCTCCTCTTAAAGCTTGGAATCACTAATGCAATTTAGTTGGATGGGTCAAGAGTTGATTTATCTTGGGGCTTTACGAATCAATTGAGTTCTAGGGGCTTTCCAATCAAAAACTTCTTGGCATCTCGGCATCGAAAGTCTTTTGGATCCCCACAATAAAAAAAATCTTGGGGCTTGGCATTAACACTTCGTTGGACCACTAAGGCGGCAGAATTTAGCAAGGCAATCCGGACTTCGACCGAACATGACTTGATCTTGGGTTGGTAAAACAAACAAACAATGGCTAAAATGGTTCACCCACGAACTTAAAAAAAAAAAAAAAACTTTTTCTCGCAAGTGTATATATTCTTTTCCTTCTAATCTTAAAAAAAAAAAAAAAAACAAAAAAACAAAAAGATTTTTTTTTCTTTTCTTGTAAATAAACTTTCTTTGTCTCCTTACTTGCGTAAAAGTATGTGCTTCATTTTTCTTTGCTCTTATCTTCTTCCTCAGCATTCTCCATTACTCTTGAACTACGCTGGTCTAATACCCTTCAAGGGATACGTAGGAAACCTTTGGACCGACCAACCCATCATCAAGAGTGATCATGCCTCCATCAAAAGTGAAAGAAACCCGTCTTCATCAAAAGCATCGACATCCTTCATCAAAGCCACAACACTAGGAATCCATTCCGAATCAAGCGTCCATATTAAGCGAAGGTATGAACATCATTCTTGCAAAGTATCTCTCATGCAAAAATTGCTTTCCAAATCACAACACACCACGAACACAGTCCCTCTCACAATTTCCACTTCACATCTCATACATTTTCTCCTACAAGCACATATATCTGCAAACCACATACATAATAGGTAAGAGAGAGTCCCCTGGCATCCAATACAACCATAGCAAAAGTGGCGACAGTCCTACAGGCGGTTGCAAATGTGGCGACAGTCCTACGGGCGGCTGCAACCTTCAAGAAGCAAATGTGGCGACAGTTCTGCGGACGGCTGCAACCCTCAGTCAAGCAAAATCACCTACACAGGAGGCATCTCTCTCTTAATTTCAGTTTGCTTTGTTAACTCTTTTCTTTTTATCGAGTCTTTATTTTATCTTGTCGATGTCCTCGGCGATTGTCTTTCTTTCGTCGATGCGTTTTGCTTTGCAATCCACGTCGCCGAGGGGCTCTGTAGACACATCTTCTTGGACCTCTCACCCCGATTGCATACATAGTATTTTATTTAACTTGTTTTTGTTAATTTATGTTACTTCGGTTAAGTTCCTAACTCATTCCGTTAGTTTTGGACTAAACAGAATAATGGAGCTAACTTTTAGGGTCGTTTATGTCATTCTGTCATTTTCACCATCGGGTGCCTCCGCCACAGCCTACAGGATGCGTGCGCTTCTAGCTGTCTAAGCGGGACCCACGCGCCTCCCAACCTGGCAGTGGCGGATTGCACCAAGTTTCCCTCCATTTTCTGACATGAAAACCATCTTCTTACCACATATTTTATTCTAGCATTAAACCCTTTCATTTTATAACTCACAAATCCCTTATTCTAGCATTTTTCATAAAAACAAAATATTTCATCTTTATTATTATTATTTTATTTTCATTTATTATGATTGGTCAAATGACCATCTTTTCCTCCTTTCTCCACCTATAAATACCCCTTCATTCCACCTTTGAAAGGGACCAAGAATTGTCTCTACAAAAACTCTCTAATAACACAAAGTTCATCTTCAAAGTCTTTACTATATGCAATTTGGTTCTTCCTCCTTCAAGTATAGGTATAATGTCCATCTTCTTCTTCTAAATCATTATTCTAGTTTTATTCACTTACTTTAATTTTCTAAAACAATTTATTTTACTTCTTTTCTTCATCTTTTCTAAAGTGTATGCAATTCCCATAAAAGGGGAACATGACCAAAAAGGCCACTTCACTATTGAAGTTTGGTCAAGGTTATCTTCTAACATTTTAAACTCTACTTTAATTCCCCCTTTGTTTCTTAAAGTAATAGTTAACATAAAGTTACTTTGTATTTCCCCCTTTGTAATTACCTTTTTCTATTCAATGTAGTTGTTAGCATGATTAATAAAAGAAGGACTTTTCATACGTAGAACACCAAAAGTAGCTAGACCGGCTTTAGCCGGGCAGAGTGTGTGTTTAAGTACTTCCCACTTCGTAACCTAACCCCCGAACTCGTCTTTTCCTGAATCTCTGGTTTTCGTAACAAACATTAGGCTATTTCTTAGGATTTTCTTATGTTCCTCCAAAACATAGGTGGCGACTCTAATCTCTAAAAACCAAATAGACATCCTAGGATAATTCACCGCTCTAGCCAGGTTGTGGTTTTTCCGGGGTATCTACATATGGATGGTTCAGGGCCTCTTGAGATTTTTCCTTCCAAGCCGACATCCAAGCGTGGCCTAGAAACTTCAAGGTTGTGGCTATCTTTCCTGATTCTATAATCGGAACCTTTTCATTCTTCTACAAGGCCGGTGACATGGAGGTATTTTCTGGAACCCTCTAGAGAACCCTATATTCGGTGTTGATTTTTCAACACTCCCCCTCAACACCGATTCTTTCATCTTGAAGCGTACGAGTGGATCTCTCCCACTTGATCCTTAATTTTGCATTTGTTCTTCATCGACCATGTTTGACCTTCTCTTGAACTCTTTGATTTTGTTTCTACTTCATCCATTTGTGTCATCGCCCACTTTCATTTGTTCGTGGAACATTTATTCTTGTCTCTCAATATCCATGTTCAATTATGAATTCTCTCTAGCTTGCTCAGATGTTGAGTCTTGTTGAAGTTTCTCCCCCTAAATCTCTGACTTCTCTTTGTCCATGAGCTTAGGAGCATCCGAATTTGCATCAATCACTTGAATCGTTGCTGTCTCTAAGTCGTCTTCAACCAAGCTTGTTAACGCTTCCATAGTGTTGATGTCGTCAAGGTTATTATCACATCAAGCATTAATCTTGGCAGCTAAGTCTTCAAACCATCGACCTTCATCGAAGTCGATCTTTTCAAACCACTTTTCATCAATAACTGGATTGGCATGGTCTTCAAACCATTCTTCTTCTTTTAGACCGTCTTTATAAAGCTTTACATCCACGAAGGGTGCTTCCATGTCGCATTCATGTTCACTATCGTATGGGCATGGGTCTTGAATTGTGACTCCATTCCCTTCGACAACCTTTTTCCGAAAGATACAATCTTTAAGGAAATGCCATTTGCGACACATTTTTAGCATTTGTTGTTTCGTCTAAAATATTCAAGTCAAGGGTGATCTTCATCTTTCGTTTGAGCTCCTACTGCACGAAGGAGTCCTTTATACCTCATACCTACTTGGTCATCTTGGTTCTCGTTCTTTCTCCACCTTGCCACAGGTCCTTGTTGCCTTCCTCGACCTCACTGACTGAACAATGCTTCCTCCGTTTCCACTGACTCTGGAGTTGATGACCTAGATGTATGCTTATCCAATGTTTCTTAGTTGGCCAACAAACTCTCTAATTTCAATAGAGATGGTTGTGTGGCCCAATCATAAATCCCAGTAACTAGCCCCTTAAACTCAAGCCTCAATTCATGAATGATTCTTTTCATCATTTTCTCGTTAATATTTGAGTGACTTACAGTTAGATCCTTCTGGGTAGTAGCCATTAGTTCATTTTTGAGCATCTGTAGCCGAGGCTCGTTTGTCCTAAAAAATAGTGCAGCGTATGTATCCTATATTTCTTTTGGATTTTGTGCATCCTCGACATGGTCCAAAAGTTCGTCCTCGACACTAATCTTTAGCGCGTACATAGCCTTCCCGGCTTTGGCTTCCCATTTTCGAAACGCTTGAGCGTCTTCTTTCTCCGGTGGCGTGGTCTCGCTACCACAAACAATATTTCAAAACTCTTGCCCTTGTAAGTATGACTGCATACACAATCGCCAATACTTGTAATTACCACTGTTGAGTCTCTGGACTCTTCCAAATGCGCTTGCTGGATCTGCCATCGTGACTTGGTACTGCCTCCTAGCACGTCACCAAGTAAGCTTTGTCTCCTACCGCGAGCTTCACAGTCTCATACTATGCACCTTCAACGATCCCGAACAGCGCCTCAGCAGCGGCTCCCACGATCCTGGGTCGAACCAGACTCTGATACCAAATTGTTGGTTTTTTTACCCCACTTGGCGAACCATGAGTAATAATAATAACACATTATTATTATTACTAAAGTACTACTTACAATGGACAAAGTACAACTGCTTGTTTCACATACTAATGCAACCTACTATACTAGATTCTAACTCTCAGAAAGAGCCACACCCTAGACTTTTATTCTGTGAGTGATGCGCACATAACAAAATAGGGAAACACATAAAACCTTTTTATAGTTGCTAAGGTCGGTGATGGATGATTCACAGCCTATCGAGATTATTCCTTCCAAGCCGACATCCAAGCGTGGCCTAGAAACTTCAAGGCGGTGGCTATCTTTCTGGATTCTATAATCAGATCCTTTTTCATTCTTCTACAAGGCCGGTGACATGGAGGTATTTTCCGGAACCCTCTAGAGAACCCTTGATTCGGTGTTGATTTCTCAACATATTCATACCCTTCTTCTGGTTTAGAAACAAGCACGGACTAAAATTTTACCCAACCACCACCCACCATATCAAAATGAAAACATCAACAACCCAATCGTCAATCTTATTTACAACTGAAGGAAAAAGCAAAAATAAATACTGGAAAAAGATGATGAAAATAAATGATATTTGGAGTTTCATTTCTCAACCAATTGGTGTAGGGGATTTGGGGATCTTCACATCCTCCTAGCCCATACTAGTAGTACTAACATAGGAGAATAATCAACACATGATAATATGAAATAAAATAACACCACGAGTGTTTGGGCTAGAATTTTTATCTGCATTTTCCAGTCTAAAGGGTCTCAACTTGGCGCAACATCTTGATCTTTCAAGTTGTCACCATACTGACTTACAAGTATATTTATTAACACGTTTTAGTTTAAATCATATCTCCTATCCTATTTTTCAGGAACACAAGTAAACAGAGTGGGCATAATCTTCTATCCCACGTGACCAAATCAAGACCCAAAGACCAAGTCAAACAATAAAGACCTTCTTATCATCACAAACGGCTGAAGATAATCTTCAACAATCTTCTCGAGAATTATGGCTCTACTACTTATTTTATGATCTCTCATCTTAGTATAAATAAGCACACATCATTTGTAATACACACACGCACACTCCATTACTGAGTGACTTACTTCTTGTTCTTGATTATCACACTGTTCGTCACCATAATTAATAAAATTCCATCTTTGAGGTTTTATGCCGGCGAAAAAGTTGTTCAAGGGCTTTCCTCATTAATTATCGTGTCTTTTCTTTCTTGAATACTTTACAATTTCATTCCGTTGTACCCAATATCATTTCTTAAAGATAGCTTACAAAATTTGACCAAAACAATTTGGCGCCGTCTGTGGGAAACATTGGTCTTATAATTGTTCAAAGGAATTCGAGATGTCAACCGCAATGTCTTCAGCAATGACTTCCGTTGGCATGAGATCAACAGTGGAGACAATCCCCATCTCATCTGGAGTAGTATCTTCAACTCAGAACATTGGTGGTATCTCAAGGCCAATCCAGATTCAAGATGGATCATCCACTGCCGCAAATCAGGAGATCCCTATCGACATCGCTTCCAACTTGACCTCCATGCTGCGAGAAGTGAAGAACCAGATCCAAGTTCAGAATGATACCTCCACCATGCTGATGAATCAAGTCTCCAGGTTGCAGCGTGAGGTGACTTCTCTTCAAGGTGGTACATCGGCGGTGCAACAGACTAGCTCGCCTAGCATTTTCTAGTCTGTTGCTCCAAATGCGCCATATGACCCGTTCTCTTCTTACCAGCCTAGAAGACTTTCTTTTGGAAGTGAGGCAGCAGGATCATCGAGGTTTGGTGGACTTACACCAGCTGCTAGCTTGACCAATAGCACAGTTGTTAATCCTGAAGTTGTTACTCTAACTTCAATGAAATTTGTGACCCCAACATCAATGGCAGCAGGGAGTCTTAACCCTTAATTTGATTTCAATTATCTTAATAATTATCAATATGCTGCTGCTAACAATGATGCAGGTATCCTGCTTAGCCGTCAAATGCAGGAGCTGAAAGAATTAGTCATGGTGTGCCAGGGATGACTATGCCACACAACCAGGCATCTCCAACATGCTACAATGAATCTCGCTTCGCCTAAGCCATAGCCAACGTGGTCATACTAAAGACGTTCAGTTGACCCCACATGAAGCAATATGATGGGACAACAGATCCAGCAGAACATGTTGCATTGTATCAGGAGAAGATGGATTTGGTTCATATTTCACCCCAGTTCAAGGAGGCATGCTTTTGCAGGGGTTTTGGTTCAACTCTTATAGGGGGCAGCTTTGAGATGGCTCATTACCCAACCTTTGGGTTCTATTGGATCATATGCTCAACTTATCAATTTGTTCACTAATCAGTTTTCATGCAACATGGTGTTTGAGAAACTGACAAGTGATCTTTACAGAGTGGTCTAGTAACCTAATGAGCTACTTAAAGACTACCTGAGCAGGTTTAATAGGGAGGCGGTGAACATCTCCAACCTGGACACTGTAACTGCAATTGAAGCCTTCAGGATGGGACTCAAGAAGGACTCTCCTTATTATGATAACCTAGTAATGACACCATGCAGAAGGTTGGATGAGATCAGAACCAGAGCATCCAAGTTCATCAGGCTGGAAGAAGACAAGTTGCTTCAAGAAAAGTCAATCAAGAAGAATACAACTCCAGAACATTCTAATGGCAGAACAGACTCATCCTACTCTGGTGGCAAGATGGAGACATCTCATGCTAGATCTAATAGGGGCAAACCCTACTCTAAACCCGACTCTTCTAGAATTCATGTTGTAGATGATAATGATGAGGAGGATGATTCTTCATATCCTAGAATTGATGACTATTGTTTCTCTGTTGATATTGCAGGATTGATCAATGCTATGGACAACCTGGGTGAGAAAGCAAGATGGCCCAAGAAGGCTGACAAGCCATCAATCTGGAAAGATAAGTCCAAGTGGTGCGTCTACCATGAAGACATTGGGCACACTACAGAGAATTGTATTGCACTCAAGAAGGAGATCAGTCACTTATTGTCCAAAGGTCTCCTCAAAGAATTACTTGGTAGAAGGCGTGGACGTACTGAAGATCGTGCAGACAACCAGGAGAAGCAAGTTGAGAATCCTCCACCTCATCTACCTCCAATCAGAGTGGTAAACATGATTAATGGTGGCTCAAATATCTGTTGAACAACCTATTCAGCTGCAAAGCGTCGTGCTGCGGATGCGAAGGAGGACAGGTCCTATTTGCCTTCAAGATCAGTCAGAAAGGATAAGAGTCAGGAGATCTCTTTCGATGAAGATGATAGGGTTACCATTTAGGATCCACATCATGATGCTTTGGTGGTGAGCCTTCAGGTTGCCAACTGTTTGGTGAGGCTCATCTTGATAGATAATGGAAGTTCAGTTAACATCATGACAACCGATGGTTTGAAAGGCATGGGAATCCCACTAGAGAATGTGACTAAGAATTCATTTGTCTTAGTTGGATTCAGTGGTGAGACAAAGCACACCTTTGGAGAGATTACTTTTCCAGTATATGTCGAAGGGATTTATTCCATGGAGAAGTTCTGTGTCATAGAATGTCAGTCATCTTACAACAACATCTTGGGTAGACCGTGGATTCACAATGTCAAAGCTGTACCGTCAACTTACCATCAGTGCCTCAATTTGCCAACACTTTAGGGAGTGGTCAAGGTGTCAGGAGATCAGCAGAGTGCAAAGGAGTGTTACAAGGTGTCCATGAAGGCAGCAAGCAGTCCTAGACAGGCATAGCAATTACAGCGAAAGGCTTGGGATGTACTTGAAGCCACATAGTTTGATATTAAGGAGGTGCAACTTGATCCTTCTAATCCCGATGTCAAAGTTCTTATAGGTGCAGACTTACCTCCTGACATAGAAAAGGAGATCATTGAGTTTCTGAGGAGCAGGTTGAAATGCTTTGCTTGGAAACATGAAGACATGACTGGAATCAACAGGGATGTTATCACTCATAAGTTGAATATTGACCCAAATGCCAAACCTGTCCACCAGAAAAGAAGGAAATTTGCTCATGAACACAATCAGATTATCAGAGAAGAAGTGGAGAGATTGTTGAAATCCAAGATGATCAGGGAAGTTGACTATCCTAGATGGTTGGCCAACGTGGTAGTTGTTGATAAAACGAATGGTAAATGGCGATTCTGTGTAGACTTTACAGACTTAAACAAGGAGTGCCCTAAAGATCCGTTTCCCTTACCTCACATTGATTCCCTAGTTGATGCAACAGCTGGCCATGAGGTCTTGATGTTTATGGACGCTTCTTCAAGATTCCAACAGATGCAGATGGAACCTTCAGATCAAGAAGATACGGCCTTCATCACTCCAGATGGTATCTATTGCTTTATTGCAATGCCTTTTGGGCTGAGGAATGCAGGGGAAACATACCAGAGACTAGTTAACATGATGTTCAAAGATCAACTTGGAAAGACTATAGAAGTTTACATTAACGATATGGTGGTAAAGTCTAAGTGTATCGAAGATCATGCTCGAGATCTAAAGGAGGCTTTTGACATCATGGAGGCATTCAACATGAAGATGAATCCCTCAAAATGCAACATTGGCGTTAAGGCTGGGAAGTTCCTCAGCTATATGGTGACCAAGAGGGGCATTGAAGCAAGTCCAGAACAGATCAAAGCCATCATCAACTTAGAGTTTCCAAAGAGTATTAAAGAAGTACAAAGGCTCACAGGCAAAGTTTCTGTCCTGACCAGGTTCATCTCCAAGTCGTCTGACAGATGTAAGTTGTTCTATGACGTGCTGAGGAAAAACAAGTTGTTCCAGTGGACGGAAGAGCATGAAGTAGCTTTCAACCAGCTTAAAGATTATCTTGCAACTCCACCTCTACTTTCCAAACCAGAAACAGGTGAAGCTTTGTACCTATATCTCTCATTTTCAGAAAATGCAGTCAGCACGGTCTTGGCAACAGAACAAGATGGTACACAACTTCCTGTTTATTATATAAGTAAGTCTCTTCTAGATACAGAAACCAGGTACTCCCATCTTGAGAAACTTGTTCTTGCTTTGATAACTGCTACTATTAAGTTGCGCCATTACTTTGAAGTCCATCCTATTATTGTGAGGACTACCTATCCTATCAGGAACGTGATGAGAAAACCTGAGATGTCTGGCAGGATGGCTAAATGGTCTGTGCAACTTAGTACATATGATGTCCAGTATGAGGCAAGGACTGCGATCAAGTCACAAGCCCTAGCTGACATTGTGGCAGATTTCAGTCCCAACCTCCAACCTGAAATTAAACTCGAAGTCTAACAACTTGAAGGCTCAAACTTTCCTAGATTCTGGACACTTTATACAGATGGAGCATCAAATGCAAGGGGCATAGGTTTGGGCATAGTCTTGAGATCACCTCAAGGGGAACTGATTCCTCAAGCTGTGGCTTGCGAATTCAAGGCGAAAAATAATGAGGCTGAATATGAGACCCTCATTATGGGTTTGATTACTGATTTAAATCTAAATGCTAAATTCCTTAATGTTTATAGTGATTCCTTGTTGTTGGTTAACCACTTCAATGGATCTTATACAACTATGCATAGTAGGATGTCAAGTTATTTACAGCATGTTAAATCGTTGGCTGGACAGTTTTAAGAATTTACTTTCCATCAAATCCCAAGGGAGGAAAATGCTGAAGCTGATGCATTGGCCAAACTGGGATCAAGTTGCAGGAGCATGTTGAATAACACCATACCCATAATTCACATCCTGCATCCTGCAATAGACCAACCTGAAGTGAACCAAGTTGATGACCAACCTGATACATCAACTAGCTCCTCGAATGAAGAGGCATCTTGGACACTGCCCATAATAAAATTTATGCAGGATGGAACAGTGCCACGAGGTGTCAAAAATGCAAAAGTTTCAGGATAAAGGTATCAAGATTTATATTAATTGATAATATACTGTTTCGTAAGTCATTTACATGTTTGTATATAAAATGCCTAGAGGCCCAAAAATCTGAACAAGTTTTAGAGAGCTACATGATGGTGAATGTGGCAATCATTCTGGGGGCAAGTCACTATCTTCTAAAGCATTGAGAACAGGATACTATTGGCCAACCATGCGCCAGGATGCAATCAACTGTGTTCAGAAATGTGACACTTGTCAGAGACATAGCAACATCCTGCGCCAACCTGCCGAACCTCTTCATCCTATACTATCACCTTGGCCCTTCATGCAGTGGGGAATGGACATTGTTGGAAAGTTTCCTAAGGCACCTGGGGGCAAAGTGTTTATGTTGGCTATGACTGATTACTTCTCAAAATGGATAGAAGCTGAAGCTTTTGTTCAAGTTAGAGATAAAGAAGTAATTTCATTCTTGAAAAGAAACATCATCAGCAGGTTTGGAGTCCCTTCAGAAATCATTTTTGATAATGGTTCCCAGTTCATCAGCAAGAAGACTCAAGATTTCTGTACAAGATGGGGAATCAAGTTGATTACATCTACACCAGTACATCCTCAAGCTAATGGTCAAGCAGAATCAAGAAACAAGTTGATTGTGAACAATCTGAAGAAATGTTTTGATCAAAAGAAAGGTAGATGGGCTGAAGAGTTGCGACTAGTATTATAGGCAGATAGGACAACTCCTAAGAATGCAACCGGTCAAACTCCTTTCTCCTTAGTTTATGGAACTGAAGCTGTAATCGAAGTAGAATTTTCTATCCCAACGGCAAGATATGGTTTGATAACTCCGGAGGACAACCAGATTATACTTGCAAAAGATCTTGACACTATTGACGAACTTAGAGATTTTTGCTAAGATCAGGATGGCAGCCTATCAACAGAGAATTTCCAAGTCTTACAATAAGAATGTACGCATTAGAAGATTTCAAGTTGGAGACATGGTGCTCAGGAAAGTTTTTCAAAACACAAGGGAACTGAATGCAGGCAAACTTGCAGCCAAGTGGGAAGGTCCCTACCTAGTTGACGCAGATGCTGGTAAGGGTGCATATTGGCTCTCCACCTTGGATGACACTAGAATACCAAGAAGTTGGAATGCAATACATCTTAAATCATATTATATGTAAGTTGTAGCTTGTCCATTCAATTCCGAAAACCATGCATGATTTAATTAGGCTTTATTTCAATTTTGTTATTTCCTATTTATTTATCTTTATTGAACACTTACTGACTTAAGCATCGGATGAGTATTAGCCAAGCTATCACCCACCCCTAACATGTGTTTGTTTTGCATGATTCCAACTTATGTCAACATGATCAACATGTTCAAACGACTAGCTGAGATTAACAACTTGAGATGTTCAAAATGAAAGTAGTCAACTTGCTGACGAAATAATGGATGAAAGTTTAACCTGTTCAATGTTCAATGTTCAAGTAAGCATTTTAATGTTAAATCTTATGCATCTTTTCTTAAAAGTTCGTACTCAGGTTTTAAAGGTTTTCACCTTTCAAAGATTTAAAGATTATACATCTTTCTTAAGTTTAAGGTTCACACACCTTCGCCCATGCGCACGCTTTTCACATTTGTTTAAGTTGTAAGTTGGCCAATGTATTTATTACATATTGATTACCATCTTGCACTCAGACAATTTATGAACTCTAGTCATTTACAATAGGTTGTAACATTAACATGTTACCAAAGACAAAAGTTTAAAAGATTAAAGCATCTTTTAAATCATACTGCTAGCATTAACATGTTACATCTTGCATATTAAAAAGACAACTTCAACAAGTTGCTTTTCTATGCCTACCTTACCTACATTACCAAAATGTGGTGTCATTTAGTTATAACTTAGAATATCAATAATTTTTACAACTAAAGTACCAAAAGTTCAAACAAATTGAACTATCTTAAAACATCCAAAAGGTCTAACTCATGCTATCACAAGACATAAGTAGACTACAGTTCAACATGAAACTTGTTCCGACAAAAACCAAATTACATCCTAAAAATTACCTAATTGTCTTAGAAGACATCCCCTCTATTTTGAAACCAAAATACTTAAAACATAAAAGAAATTATTTTTGTTGCTAACACCTTGCAAAAATAAAGAGAACATACCTCACCCTTCCTTGGCACCTTGGTTTTCCTCAACTTTCTCCGCTGGCTCCACATCCTGAGGCTTAGAACTGACTTCACCAACTTCTGGGACAGCACCTGTTATGCCTCTTAAGGAAGCTTTCTCATCTTCCAGGTTCCATTCACCAGCTTTACTAGCCAAATACTCTTCAATCATCTGGATCCTAGCCTCAAAAACTGAGCGCCCAGCTTCTCTAACATAGCGGTCCTCTTGATTTTGTAACTCATCTCTCATCTTCTTGCTGGATACTTCCAACCTGACCGTTAGACCCATGATTTCTACATCCTTCCTCTTGATCTCAGCTTCCTTTTCCTTCAAAGCAATCACAGCAGCCATAGCTTTTTCCTTCTCTGCCACAGCCTCCTCAGCCTTCATCTTCCATAAATCCACCTCCTTGGTCAACATGCTTACATCATCATGAATCTGCAAAATAACAAGAAGTAGGATCAGCATTCTATATTATTTTATAAAAATCTCATAAATAACAGCTTTACCTTTTCAACCAGCTTATCTACCACAGGCTCAGAATCATCAAGATCCACAATCTCCCTCTTCTTCCTCTTGAACAGAACAGCTTCTCCAATCACTAGTTTGGGTTTGGATGAACCTTCAGCTTTGGGAATAGATGGCAGGGGATCATCAACCTTAGGTTTCTTGAACCTGGCCAACAAGTTTCTTGCACCATAGGGGTTGTCTGATTGAGTGGCTGGTACAAAAGAGTATTTATTTCCTTAGTAAATAAATTTTTTTTCAAAAATAACTTAAATGCAGGTAAAGGCTTACCAGAAGACATATTTTGACCAGTCCCTTCTCTTTCACTTTCTGAACCAACAATAGCACCAGGACGGATGAACTTTATTTTGTTGGAAGGTTGAGAGCAAATAGCTTCGACAATTGCTAAAGTGTCGGGTAACTTAGGAAACAAATCGTCAAGTTTTCCAACTACAAACCAGGAGTAACAAAAAATGAGTCAACATGATTAATCAACAAATCAAAAGAACAAAAGTCAAAATCCCTACCATCCTGCTTCCAAGTTGAGAAAAAAAAATTCCACTCCCTCCAAGCTATCCCTCCTTACATAGAAAATTTTCCTTTTCCAATCTCTATCCTGATCAGTGGACTCAGTTACCAGACTATAAGCCCTATTTTTTTGCCCTAAACCCAAACCTGTGAGGACCATGTGACCTAAGAATATAGCAGAAAGCAAGTTCCTCTAAACCTACCCTCAAGTTCAATTCTGTGCTCAACATGTCAAGGTAACTAGGTTTCTCCATCCTACTGGCATGAGTTAGGTAAAAGCTAAACCAGTATCTTGAAAGAAACGGATAATCAAAGGCGAAAAAGGAAAGGTCAAGCCAATGTCAAAGGGATATTCAGGAAGGGAAAGTCATTCAAGGGAAACACAATCTGCGGCCAAGTTAGGGTTTGGTGGCATGAAAACAGCAGTTTGGGGAAATTTGGGTTTTAGGGTTTCATTTTGTGTGGGCTCGAGTATGCATCTTTCCGAATCATGGTTGTCTATCAACCCCAAACACACAAAACCTTCAGGCAAATCAATAGCCATGGCAATTTCAAGTTAAGAAAAGATAGAAGAACAGAAGATGAAAACTCACCGGAAACCTCTTGAAGCAACCTCTATTTTCTCTCTCTGGAAGGACAAAAGAAATCCATCAGCCTTGATGGGTATTTATGTTGAACTAGATGGTTATAGCTCCTAGACCCCTACTAAGACTCAAATGCCTAGAAACTTCTTTAAACCGCTCAATCCAACCGTTCAGATAAAGAAAAACCTCTGCCACATGTTTGCAACCTAGAGATTTTCGAACTCCAAATAACTCTCTTTGAATTCAAAAATCAGGGGCAATTGTTTGGGCTAGAATTTTTATCTACATTTTCCAGCCTGAAGGGTCTCAACTTGGCGCAACATCTTGATCTTTCAAGTTGTCACAATACAGACTTACAGGTATATTTATTAACACGTTTTAGTTTAAATCATATCTCCTATCCTATTTTTCAGGACACAAGTAAACAGAGTGGGCATGATCTTCTATCCCACGTGACCAAATCAAGACCCAAAGACCAAGTCAAACAATGAAGACCTTCTTATCATCACAAACGGCTGAAGATAATTTTCAACAAACTTCCCGAGAATTATGGCTCTACTACTTAGTTTATGATCTCTCATCTTAGTATAAATAAGCACACATCATTTGTAATACACACACGCACACTCCATTACTGAGTGACTTACTTCTTGTTCTTGATTATCACATTGTTCGTCACCATAATTAATAAAATTCCATCTTTGAAGTTTTATGCCGGCGAACAAGTTGTTCAAGGGCTTTCCTCGTTAATTATTGTGTCTTTTCATTCTTGAATCCTTTACAATTTCATTCCATTGTACCCAATATCATTTCTTAAAGAGAGCTTACAAAATTTGACCAAAACAACGAATTTGATAACCTTGTTCGTCAATACATGACTACATCTAGGGGCACCAAGCCAAAATATCACTATAATAATATATAAAGATCATTATAACTGTCGCGACCCCGACCCCGCGGGCCCGGAGTACGCGAGCTGGACGTCGACTTAAACAATAAACTCTAAAATAATGAAGATAAAATTTTCCTTTTATACCAAAAGATGATAACATAAAGTTTTGAAATCCACTTCGAACAACAAAATATTAACTAGTGTGAGCTCCATAAGCATACACCCAAAATAATAAAATATACAAATTCTAATGACGTCAAGTTTGGTACAACTATTCCCAAAAAGGTTACACATTTATATAATGTAAACCCACCAATAACAATCTGCCCCAAAAGCTCAACCCTCGCGACGTCCTCCTCGTGATCAGCGAGTCTAATCCTTTCTTCCTTGGGGGGTTAAGGAAAAACAAAGATAAAAGAAAGGGGGTGAGATAAATCTCAATAAGTTACTAATTCAACTACATGATATGCTATGATGCAATAAGCAATAAACAATAATAAATATCACTTAGCACATAGCATTTATCAACTAACAGATAGCAGCGGAAATAAACAAGTAGCAAAGGATATTAGCCAAGGTTTTCCAACTGAAAGAACCAAATAAAGGTCGCTGCGCAGCTTCAATAATCAACAATCAACATCTTCATAGTAGCATGAAAGCTTGAAGAGAAAATCCCCGGTACGGGAACCAATAACCAATAATAGCAAGGGAACATGACACGAAGTCATAACCCAAACCAAACAGCTAGAATGCTCACAAAGGAGCTAGCTCATCTCACATCCAAGGCCAATCTGGAGGAGGGTAATAATTGGGCAAAACAATGGTCAACATCATAATGGACTTGGCTTGTGCCATCATAATGTTTCGCATCGCCCGAAACACACACAAATACCAGCTGGACTTTCAAGAAAAGGTTAAGTAATAAAATACTAGCACGATAAACAACTAATGATTCCAAAGTAGGGAACCATACCAAGAAGTCACCAAGAAAGTGAAATGAACCAACAACACACAATTAAAGTGTTCCAATAATCTCAACAATGATAACACAATTCCCATATCACATTTAATCACAAAGGATCCAGTTAACTCAAACACTCAACCAAAATTACTCACTCATCTCGAAGAACTCAAGGAGAGCTTTACAACGATAGTTCACACGATTAAAACGGAGTCCGGATGAGAAAGTTATGAACTCCGGACAATTTGGAAAAAAATGACAACACAGGGGAAGGGGGGTGCGCGCGCCCTACACAAAGGATGCGCACGCCCTAAAGAAAATGGTACGCGCGCCTCGCAACAACAGAAGGTGTGATTTCTGGAAAAGGAATGGGTGCGCACGCCTCCCTTGAAAGGGTGCGCGCGCCTCCTTGATCAGAAGGTTTTTGAATTTTGACACAATTGAGGGAGCGCACGCCCCCCAGAATATGGTGCGCGCGCCCTCGATCATCAGAAGGTTTGGTTCACAAAGGGCATAAGGGTGCGCACGCCTCCCCTAAAAGGGTGCGCGCGCCCCCTTGCCCGGAGGGGCAAATTCTGGGTTTCTTCCATTTTCAACCCAAAATCAAACCCAACCCAAATCTTCACCGTTTGAAGCCAAACTCAAAACTAGCATTACCAATATATTAACTAAAGTACCCACACCACTTGGAAGCCAAAAGAACTCCTAGAACATCATCTAAGAAACCTCAATCAAAGATGATTCAAATACCAAATTTTTCACAAAAATGAACAAAGAGTAAATCACTCCCAAATCCACCCAAGATGCAATAAATAGCATTCATATCATCACATAAACATGGAGTAGCATTTCTAGCATAAAATAGGGGGAAAAGCAACTTACCCGGATTTCTCAAAGGTGACGGAATTCAAATATTCTTAGCTTCCTACGATCCTATCGACGATATAAACACATTTCATAAAATGAGCACTAAGAAATAATGAGAGGAAGGGGAGGAAAATGAAGAGAGAAGGGAGAGAAGAAAAACTTACCTTTTCTTGCTATGGAAGAGAGAGAGAGAAACTGGGAAATGAGTGAGGTGAGGGAGGGGTGAGGGAGAAGAAAGGGAGTAGGGAGATGATTAATTTGAAATGTTACACTTAGGGCCCCTCCCCTACTCTACCCAATACAAATAACTCCCCACTAACAATTAAGACCCAACTCTCTACACTAGCACAATTAACCAATTAAATGCTAGGCATAAATTATTATAACACATAAAATGAACACATAAATTATTAATTAAATAATAATTTAAAAAATTAAATGAGAAATAAATAAATAATTAGATATTTATTATTAGAAAATAGAGACGGGTTTTCGGGTCGTGACATTCACTCCCCCTTAAAGAAAATTCGACCCGAATTTTAACGAGACTTACCCGAATTAAAAAGCCACGGATATTTACGCTCCATCTCCTCTCGAAGCTCCCAAGTCGATTTCTCAACATTTTGATTCCTCCAAAGAACTCTAACCAACGAAATTCTTTTATTCATCAACTCTTGGACTTTGGTATCTAAAATCCGAACCGGTCGTTCCTCGTATGTCATGTCGGGCTCTATATCCTCCTGTACCCTCGGTAACACGTGAGATGGATCATGAACATACTTCCGAAGCATCGAAACGTGAAAAACATTATGTAACCGGTCCAAAGAAGATGGTAACGCAAGACGATACGCTAGAAGTCCCACTTTCCCCAAAATCTCAAACGGTCCAACAAACCTCGGAGCCAATTTACCCTTCTTCCCGAACCTTCGAATACCAACCTTCGGGGACACCTTCAAGAACACAAAATCACCGGTCTGAAAACTAAGATCTCGCCTTCGGTGATCGGCATAGCTCTTCTGTCGACTCTGGACCGTTTTCAATCGATCCCGAATAATTTTAACCTTTTCCACCGAGTCCTGAACCATATCAACACCCCAAAGTTTTGCTTCCCCAACCTCGTCCCAACAAATAGGTGACCGACATTTCCTCCCATACAAAGCCTCATACGGTGCCATCTGAATACTCGACTGATAACTATTATTGTAGGCGAACTCTGCAAGCGGTAGATGTGTATCCCATGAATCTGGAAAGTCAACTGTGCAAGCCCATAACATATCCTCGAGAATCTGAATGGTCCTTTTAGACTGACCGTCAGTCTGAGGATGAAATGCGGTGCTAAACCTCAAATCGGTACCCAAAGCCTTCTGTAACGCTTGCCAAAATCGGGATGTAAACCTGGGATCTCTGTCTGACACAATACTAACTGGAACACTATGCAATCTGACAATCTCATGAATATATAAATTCGCAAGTTTCTCCATCGAATAAGAAATGTCAATGGGTAAGAAATGAGAAGATTTAGTCAACAGTCCTGGGTAGTCCGGTTACAAAATCTATCGTAATGTGTTCCCACTTCCACTCGGGTATCTCAAGAGGCTGAAGTAGACTTGCGGGCCTCTGATGCTCTGCTTTAACTTGTTGACAGGTCAAACACTTCGATACATAATCTGCAATTTCCCTCTTCATGTTAATCCACCAAAATTGCTGTTTTAAATCCTGATACATCTTCGTACTCCCGGGATGAATGGTATAACGGGATTTGTGACCCTCATCAAGGACTCGCTGTTTAATCCCACCGATATCCGGCACACACAATCTGCTACGGTAAGTCAACACTCCCTCGGAGTCAAGCTGGAAGTCCACATACTGTCTATCCTGAGCATTATCCATAATCTTCTTCAACTCTGGGTCATCCTTCTGAGTATCCTTTATTTGTTGAATTAGGGTCGGAGATACCCTAATATTCGCAAAAATTGTCCCACGTCTCGATTCGCGAGGACACCAATCTCGAACATTTTCAAGCATTTTCCATTCACGAATCATCATTGATGCCACATAAGACTTTTGACTGATCGCATCAGCTACTACATTTGCTTTGCCCGGATGGTACGAAATGGTGCAATCATAATCTTTTAAAAGCTCAATCCACCTACGCTGACGGTTATTCAATTCCTTTTGAGAGAAGTGGTATTTCAAACTCTTGTGATCGGTAAAAATCTCAAACTTCGCTCCATATAGGTAATGCTTCCACTTATTCAATGCAAAGACTATCGCAGCCAACTCCATATCATGGGTAGGGTAATTCTGTTCACTAGGGCTCAACTTCCTCGAGGCATACGCAATTACTTTCCCATTCTGCATCAAAACACAACCCAAACCCTCTTTCGAAGCATCACTGTAAATCACTAAGTCGTCATTTCCATTTGGTAACGCAAGAATCGGAGCCGTAGTTAATCTCTTCTTTAATTCATCAAAGCTACTTTGACATTTTTCACTCCACACAAACGGTACATCCTTCCGGGTCAACTGAGTCATCGGAGTAGCAATCCTCGAAAACCCTTCTATAAACCTTCTGTAATACCCAGCTAAACCATAAAACTTCTGATCTCGGTCACTGTCTCGGGTCTCTTCCAATCCACTATGGCTTCTATCTTTGAAGGATCCACAGAAATCCCATCTTTAGAAATCACATGACCCAGAAATGACACTTTCTCGAGCCAAAATTCGCATTTACTAAACTTCGCAAACAACTGCTCCCTCGCAAGAATGGATAAAACTGTCCTCAAGTGTTGCTCGTGCTCCTCTCGAGATTTAGAGTAGACGAGAATGTCTTCGATGAAGACCACCACGAACGAATCAAGATAAGGATGGAAAACCCGGTTCATCAAATCCATAAATACGGCAGGCGCGTTAGTCAACCCAAACGGCATAACCAAGAATTCATAATGACCATAACGAGTGCGAAAGGCAGTCTTCGGAATATCCTCCGATCGAATCTTTAACTGATGGTACCCACTCCTCAAATCAAGTTTAGAAAACACCACGGACCCTTGAAGCTGATCAAACAAATCATCAATGTGAGGTAGAGGATACTTGTTCTTCACTGTAACCTGATTCAACTTTCGGTAATCAATACACAATCTCAAAGAACCATCTTTCTTTCGCACAAACAAAACCGGTGCTCCCCACGGGGAAATACTAGGGCAGATAAACCCTCGATCAAGCAACTCTTGCAACTGAACCTTTAGTTCTTTCAACTCTGCGGGAGCCAACCTATACGGTGCCTTTGAAATCGGAGTTGTACCCGGCAAAAGGTATATACAAAATTCTATTTCACGATCGGGAGGCATATCATATTCAGAAGAGAAAACATCGGGAAATTCCCTAACTACCTGAAAGCTCTCCAAACTAGGGGATTCTTTCCTAGTATCAAGCACACTAGCCAAATACCCCTCACAACCATGGTGCAACAATCTCCTAGCTTTTACATAAGAAATCATACGAATATTTCTACCCAAAGGCATAGCCTCAAAAACAAATTTAGGCACATCAGGGATAGAGAAATTACCAACCTTCCGACGACAATCGACTGAAGCATGATATTTGCTCAGCCAATCCATACCCAAAATAACATCAAAATCTTGAATCAGAAGGACTACCAAGTCCGCACACAAGACATGACCACATATAAGCACATCACAAGCACGAAATACTCTATCGGTCACCAAACACTTTCCTATAGGGGTCGACACCTCTAGCACATAAGGTAAAGACTCAAATGCAGCATTTAGCAAGGAAGCAAATTTCACAGATATGTAAGAATGAGATGATCCTGGATCTACTAACGTACGCGTGCTCACATTAGATATAAAAACAATACCTCCAATCACTAAGGGATCATCTTCCTGATGCTGATTCATTGCAAACACTTTTCCTTGGACCTTGGGCTTTCCCGTAGCATCCCTTTTCTGACCCTGTGGAGCACCAGCTCCTAACCCAGTCGGTTGACCCTTGCCTCTAGTACAATCCCTTGCAAAATGCCCCAACTGCCCACAGTTAATACATTTCCCCTATTTCTTCCAACACCGGTCCTCCGAGTGTCCTTCCCTTTGGCAATATGAACAGAGTCTCCTATTTTGGTTCCCTTGGTTCCCGGAAATAGTGCCCGGGTTCCTTGGGATTGGTTGCCCTCGGAACTGAGATTGTTCCCCAAAATTACCTCGGTTATCTGAACGGAATTTTGGCTTGCTCTGCTTGCTAGTGTTAGTCACCTCGACCTTCTTCTTGTGCTCCCCTATATCTTGCTCAATCAAGTAAGCTCAGTCCACCGCATCCTGATAAGTTTGAATCCGCTGGGCTATAAGCTGAGTCCGAATAGAAGTCTTCAAACCTCGGATGAATCTCATAGCTTTCTGTTCTTCGGTCCTCACAAGATAGTCACAATACCGGGCTAATTCTGTGAACTGAGCCGAGTACTGAGCTATAGACAACAAACCTTGCTCCAAGTTGAGAAGCTCGATCTCCTTTCGGTTCTGGTCCACTACCGGGATAAAATGCTCTTTGAACTTCCGCACAAACAATTCCCATGCATACACCGTATGGGTATCATCCCAACTCGCTTTGACTCCTTTCCACCAATGCTCGGCGGCACCCACAATAAGCCGCGAACCGGACCCTATCCTCGCCCGTGCACCCAAACACATCATAAATTTTCTCCATTGACTCAATCCATAGTTCGGCCTTCTTCACATCGGGTTCACCATCGAACTCCATTGGTTTTAATTTTAGAAATTGTTCCAATCCGTAACGTGGAGGTGGCACATGCTCCTCTCTAGGACCTTGGTCATGAATTGCCTTCATGGCCGCCTCAAACATGCCTTGGAACATAGCACGGTTCTCTTCCCGAGGATCATTCTGATTCTGAGCCCCACTAGAACTTTCACCCGTTCTTCTTCTAGCCATTGAGAACAATTACCTGCATAAAACATCAACCGTTACTCACTCCGAACACAACTAACCTCCTAGGTCATACTAGTCCACCTAGACTTATACTTAGAGCTAAACCATAGCTCTGATACCAACTGTCGCGACCCCGACCCCGCGGGCCCGGAGTACGCGAGCTGGACGTCGACTTAAACAATAAACTCTAAAATAATGAAGATAAAATTTTCCTTTTATACCGAAAGATGATAACATAAAGTTTTGAAATCCACTTCGAACAACAAAATATTAACTAGTGTGAGCTCCATAAGCTTACACCCAAAATAATAAAATATACAAATTCTAATGACGTCAAGTTTGGTACAACTATTCCCAAAAGGTTACACATTTATATAATGTAAACCCACCAATAACAATCTGCCCCAAAAGCTCAACCCTCGCGACGTCCTCCTCGTGATCAGCGAGTCTAATCCTTTCTTGCTGGGGGGGTTAAGGAAAAACAAAGATAAAAGAAAGGGGGTGAGATAAATCTCAATAAGTTACTAATGCAACTACATGACATGCTATGATGCAATAAGCAATAAACAATAATAAATATCACTTAGCACATAGCATTTATCAACTAACAGATAGCAACGGAAATAAACAAGTAACAAAGGATATTAGCCAAGGTTTTCCAACTGAAAGAACCAAATAAAGGTCGCTGCGCAGCTTCAATAATCAACAATCAACATCTTCATAGTAGCATGAAAGCTTGAAGAGAAAATCCCCGGTACCGGAACCAATAAACAATAATAGCAAGGGAACATGACACGAAGTCATAACCCAAACCAAACAGCTAGAATGCTCACAAAGGAGCTAGCTCATCTCACATCCAAGGCCAATCTGGAGGAGGGTAATAATTGGGCAAAACAATGGTCAACATCATAATGGACTTGGCTTGTGCCATCATAATGTTTCGCATCGCCCGAAACACACACAAATACCAGCTGGACTTTCAAAAAAAGGCTAAGTAATAAGATACTAGCACGATAAATAACTAATGATTCCAAAGTAGGGAACCATACCAAGAAGTCACCAAGAAAGTGAAATGAACCAACAACACACAATTAAATTGTTCCAATAATCTAAACAATGTTAACACAATTCACATATCACATTTAATCACAAAGGATCCAGTTAACTCAATCACTCAACCAAAATTACTCACTCATCTCAAAGAACTCAAGGAGAGCTTTACTACGATAGTTCACACGATTAAAACGGAGTCCGGATGAGAAAGTTATGAACTCCGGACAATTTGGAAAAAAATGACAACACAGGGGAGGGGGGGTGCGCGCGCCTTGCGCCAAGAGATGCGCGCGCCCTACCCAAAGGATGCGCATGCCCTAAAGAAAATGGTGCGCGCACCTCACAACAACAGAAGGTGTGATTTCTGGAAAAGGAATGGGTGCGCACGCCTCCCTTGAAAGGGTGCGCGCGCTTCCTTGATCAGAAGGTTTTGAATTTTGACACAATTGAGGGAGCGCACGCCCCCCAGAATATGGTGCGCACGCCCTCGATCATCAGAAGATTTGGTTCACAAAGGGCATAAGGGTGCGCACGCCTCCCCTAAAAGGGTGCGCGCGCCCCCTTGCCCGGAGGGGCAAATTCCGACCAAAATTTCTGGGTTTCTTCCATTTTCAACCCAAAATCAAACCCAACCCAAATCTTCACCATTTGAAGCCAAACTCAAAACTA
The DNA here is from genome assembly GCA_026119855.1 of Campanula takesimana. NCBI lineage: Eukaryota > Viridiplantae > Streptophyta > Magnoliopsida > Asterales > Campanulaceae > Campanula > Campanula takesimana. The sequence continues at coordinate 9,167 of JAOWBW010002471.1, read as the reverse complement.
ACACTACCAATATATAAACTAAAGTACCCACACCACTTGGAAGCCAAAAGAACTCCTATAACATCATCTAAGAAACCTCAATCAAAGATGATTCAAATACCAAATTTTTCACAAAATGAACAAAAAGTAAATCACTCCAAATCCACCCAAGATGCAATAAATAGCATTCATATCATCACATAAACATGGAGTAGCATTTCTAGCATAAAATAGGGGGAAAAGCAACTTACCCGGATTTCTCAAAGGTGACGGAATTCAAATATTCTTAGCATCCTACGATCCTATCTACGATCTAAACACATTTCATAAAATGAGCACTAAGAAATAATGAGAGCAAGGGGATGAAAATGAAGAGAGAAGGGAGAGAAGAAAAACTTACCTTTTCTTGCTATGGAAGAGAGAGAGAGAGAGAGAGAAACTGGGAAATGAGTGAGGCGAGGGAGGGGTGAGGGAGAAGAAAGGGAGTAGGGAGATGATTAATTTGAAATGTTACACTTAGGGCCCCTCCCCTACTCTACCCAATACAAATAACTCCCCACTAACAATTAAGACCCAACTCTCTACACTAGCACAATTAACCAATTAAATGCTAGGCATAAATTATTATAACACATAAAATGCACACATAAATTATTAATTAAATAATAATTTAAACAATTAAATGAGAAATAAATAAATAATTAGATATTTATTATTAGAAAATAGAGATGGGTTTTCGGGTCGTGACAATAACATTTCACATGCAATCACTAATATCTAAACATGGCTACTCTCCAAGAACAATATCTCTCACCTATAAATTGTTATCACACCTCCCCCAAGAATACACACAACATGATCATGGTCGAGTTGTAGGATCGCCCCACATGGCTCTCCTAGGCCTCTGGCCCCCTCCTTGACTCTATTTATGGCTCTTTTTTGTGTATCCTAGCAATCTCCACATGCTCTAAGCAAGCACACTATATTCTGAACAAAACTATGCTTAAATATGTGCTCCTCGGTCGAGCACCAACCCAAAATTCGACACCCCTTCTATTTAGCCTTGCTTGGGCGAGGCATTACCCCTGCTCGGCCGAGCACCCCCCGTGCTGGAAGATTTCGGTTCCCTTCTTCGTTTTTTGCTGAACTTGATTTCCACCAACCCCCTTTTGATTTAGACTCCTTTTATGCTTCCGTTTCATCATGGTTTTAGGACTCTACTTCCAACAATTTGTAATGAGAGGAGAAGCCTAAATGTTTTATATATTGAAGGTTTCATTTGTTAATTTCTAATGTGGGATAATTTCTTCAATAAATCACTCCTCTCCTAGGTTTTACAAAATCACATTTTAAATTTCCTCCCCCCCTAAACAATGTATTTAAGTACTTCCTTCGTCTCTAAAGAGATGTCCATTTAAAAAAAATGTCTCAAAATAAATGTTTGTTTTTTCTTAAAAAAAAAAAAAACTTTATCTCTTTGATGTTCTTTACCAAAAAAAAATTTACTAGTCTATTTATGCGTGCTAAACATTTGGTAAATAGAATATAACAACATACTCACTTTGTCCCATCACAAGAGAGACCAAATATTTGAGCATGGAGATTAATAGAAAACAGTATTAATATTAGTAGTGCATGAGGGGTTGCGAGTATGAAAAATAAAGTATGAGAGAGAATGAGTGATAAAAGTAGTAAGTGGATTGCTGTTGTGAGTACGACAAGTGAGTCTCATTGATATTAATATTTGGCTATTTTGAGTTGTATCAATTTGTGGAACGAACGAATAAGGAAATAAGTATCACTTGTGGTTGTTGTGGCATTTGTTAGATTTTGAGGGATCATGCGCAATAAAAACATCATATGAAAAACTATAACAAAATGCAAGAGCCCCGAATCTGTTCATGATGCTTAAATTAAATATAAGATGAATTTAGAATACTAATCGTTGTTATGCGTTTAAAACTTTGGATCTTCAAATCTTCAAGTCTTCAAGATTTATGATTTAACATTCTCCACGTTCTTCGGATCACGATCACATGAACACAAACTTGATATATTAAAGTAAGCACCCTCTATGTGTATCCACACGTGAATGAATATCTAGAACAATTCTAGATCCGGATTTCTAGATCCAATAGAAACTCTTTCTATGAAAAGGCTATACGATTTTATTGGTGTTCTTAAGCTTTTGATTCTCAATATAAACTCTAGAATATATTTCTCAAACATATGGAGGATACCAATAATGATGCAATATCAACTAGGGCTAAATAGGGTTTCGAGAGGGGTATTTATACTTATTAATCCCAACCAATTTAGGAGAAATAGGTCAAAACCCGTCAAAATTCAGAACAAGAAACTTGTACCTCAGAAGAACAGGAGGGTCCGCCGGGGTCTTGGATAAGGTCTTCCCAGACCACGCTAGGGTCCGATCGGGTCCTTTACAAGGTCCAGCCAGATTTGTGCTGTTTCAAGGGTTTTCAACTTTTTTTTTCTGATTTTTCCAATTTCAGTCCCTTTCGAAATTCCAATTTTAGCTTTTTTCAAATTCGTTCGTTTGTGTGTGACCCCATAGGATTATATTAAGTTGGCTATGAGTCAACCAAGGTCAAACTCATAAATCATGAGTGGACTCTACCAAGCCTTCATGACTACCCAATTAATATAACTTAACAATGTTCGTTTATCTTCATAGAACATATCACAATCCCTTTTTCAGGCGATATCATATTGGACATAAGTTATTGTCCACGTCAACTTATAGTATCCAATGCTTTCTCGATCCCGAGTAGATTGATATGAGCAAATGACATTGAACACATCAATTCATTTTAGCATGGCCACGCATTTCATCAATCTCACTCTTAGAGTGACCTAAGCAGATATCTCTCTTGAGAGAGGGATAAATCCCATCTTGACGTATCATTCTTCACTACAAGAATCCGATTATGCCAATCATAGCCTTTATGACTACTTGGTTAAGGGTAGCATTTGACTATGTCAAACATAATGTTCATCATATGGAAGATCATGATAATCTTAGGTATTAGGATATCAAATGATATAACTATATGAGATTTAATTATGACATTTTACCATGACATAAATCTCATAACGGGTCATGTCCAGTACATTTTTCACAAATAGGTACCTATAAGTTTAATTTGTATCACACACTCATAATCATTACATGATTATCGATTAAACTTATAGTAGTTCTTCATAAGTACTAGGGACGGAGATTATTATAATAAACATGCAAAATATATAATAATCCAAGGTTGTTATCTTCTTAACAAATGAGAACATGACATAATGTTAGGCCTTTCTCAAGGGCCTAGGGCATAATCTCCAACAATCTCCCACTTGCACTAGGCCCAATCAACGCTTATCCAATACCCATTGAGCTTAGCTTATGACCATCATAACATCATGTGTAAGAGCTTTATGTAAGAATATTATCCATGTTATCATAATAAGGTACTTTGCATATTTTGATATCTCCCTTATCATCAATTTCTCGTAGAGATGGAAACGTCTGAGTTTGTGTTTGGATTATAGATGAGTCCTTGGCATCTTATCTTATGAAATAACCATTATTGTCACACTAAAGATCCATAGAATTAGTGATACTAGAAACCATTTTTATTTTTACTAATATCTTTATCCAAACAATTCCCCTACTTACATCTCATGCAACTATTTACTCAATTTTATATGTAGAATTATTGACAGTGTATTTGTTTGGAACAATTCCAAATAATAGCACTTACTTTCAATTTATGTCCATACTGCTACATTTAAATTATCCTTGTCGATGTGGAGGCATGAATATGTGTAACCATTTACAAGGTCATCATCCATTCCGACTAGAACCAAGAATGCATCCTTAGTTCTTCTCACGTACATAAGGATATTCATGACCATTATCTAGTGACTTTCACTAGGATATGATTAGTATGTTGTAATCATACTCCAAGTATATGATTAGTATGTTCTCATCATACTCCAAGTATACGAGTTATCTTGTGTATGTACATAATGTGACATACATGATAGATCCAATTTCCGAAGCATATGGGATCCTAATTATGAATTATTGCTCATTAGTCTTCCAATAAGATCAAGTATTGCCAAGAACATTGTTATTAGACAACTATGCAAGTTCTACTACAAGAGTCTTACATATTGAATAATTCAGTACTTCGTCTTTACAAGTACTTTGACTCAAACCAATCAACTTCCTAGATCTATATCAATAGATATTAATTCCAATGATGTAAACGGCTTCTTCCTAAGTCTTTCATAAAGAAACTCTTTTAAATGAACTATATGTTAACCACATATATAAGAATAGGGATAAGATTATGCTCCCACTAATTTTTATAGTAAACACAAGTCTCATATTTGATGAATTTCAACCGATATGAACAATTCATCAAAATGAATGTTTCAACTCCAAAAAGCTTGCTTCAATCCATCTCATGAGAATTCTAATATCTTAAAGCATGACTGCGAGTGAGAAAGTTTTATCATAGTCAAAATATGAATCAACCTTTCACAATCAGTCGTGTTTTATAAGTATGCATCTTTTTATCCATGTGGGCTTTCTCCAAGAAAACATTATTCCATCCTTTGGTTTTTACACCTTGGTTTAGAATGATCAAGTTCCAAACTTGATTATTTTACATGGATTGCATTTTAGATTTTATGACTCCAAGCCATTAATCTAAATATGGAGCGTGACATCACATTTTGATATGTGGTAGATTTGTCATTCTCAATGAATTCTACCTCAATACTTTCTAATACGAGAAATCCAATAGTTATTGTTATAGATCGTATCCTATCATATATGCGAGGAACTTGTGTAACTTGAACGGATTTTCACAACTCCTTGTGAAAGTTTGTTCAACTTCCATTCTAGGTTCTTCTTGTTTATTTCTAGGTCTCGAAGCTTTCGAGATATATTTTACTCCCACTGGTTCTTTTAGTGACAATCAATTTATCTAAAAAAGTACCATAATAAACAATAAATAATTTGTTTCTTAGAAGTAAAATAATATCATCAAGTTTCCTTACGATATCCCATGAAAATACATTTATTTGATTTAAGTGTGAGCTTGTCCTAGACAAGTCTTTTCGCAAAAGACTCACTTTCTTAAATCTTCATGAAAGACAAACTAGGTTTTGTTTCATTTCATATCCCATATGGTATCTACGAACCTATTTTGATAGAACTCAAATTAGTGTGATTATAGTGGTTTCCAGTGTATAACCCCAAAATAAATAATAGAAGATCAATTTGACTTTATCATCTAATGAACCATATCCAATAAAGTTCTATTCCTCCACTTAGACACATCATTCCATAATGGTGTTCTTGGTGAGTTAATTGTGAAACAATTTCACAATTTTAAAAATGATTGTCAAATTCTTAGTTCAAGTATTCATCATCTCAATCAAATCGAAGTGTTTGAATAGTTTTGCTAAGTAGTACCAAAATCCTTATTTTAGCATTGCCACTTAATGGACCATATACATCAACATGTATTAGGTCTAATAAGTATTAACTCTTTTACTACTCCTAGTAAAAGATGTCTTGGTCCAAGTAAATAAGATTTACATATTGTAGGGACCGCGGCCACCACCACTACTCTCCACATTAGTATGATATTGTCCGTTTTGGGCCTAGCCCGCACGGATTTCTTTTTTGGGCATCCCCCAAAAGGCCTCATTCTAATGAAATGGGTGGGTGCTTTTATATACCTTGAAATTGTTTGCTCAATTGCCGATGTGGGAGTTTGGGTTGCCACCCAACAATCCTCCCTCAAACCAAGGACTATACCGCTATGGCCCGCAGTGTTTCCTCTGGCAAATATCCAGTGAAAGCTTATACCAACCACCCGCGGAACACCATCGCCTTCGATTGCAAGACTCCATTCGCAAATGTCACACAATGGAACCCCACCCTATAAATCACACACACGGTCCACTCGGTCGGGCACATCCGAACCATGGCTCTGATACCACTTGTAGGGACCGCGACCACCAGCACTACTCTCCACATTAGTATGATATTCTCCGCTTTGGGCCTAGCACGCACAGATTTGTTTTTGGGCATAACCCAAAAGGCCTCATTCTAATGAAGTGGGTGGGTGCTCTTATATACCTTGAAATTGTTTAATCAATTGCTGATGTGGGACTTTGGGTTGCCACCCAACAATCAATTGTTAGGATAGAGATCAAAGGGGACAAAAAGGAAGATAAGAAGAAAAATGGCTGGAAAGGAGTGATCCGGCCAGACCACCATAGGGACCCGGTCGGACCTAGGTGGATCCGGTCGGACCCAAGCACCAACCGGGCGGACTATAGCTTGGGGAAAATTTGTGATTTCTGATGTAATTCAGATCCGGGCGGGGCAAGGAATAGGAATAGGTCCGGGCGGACCACCCCCCCCAGACGGGAAAAATTGATATTTTTTTGGACTTTTCGGGAATCCTTTTGTGTCTAGGTTTAGGTATTATTCTAGGTTGGCTTTATAAGAAGGGTTCCTCCCCATAACTCATTGTAACTCCAAATTTACATATTATAGTGCAAGATCCTGGCTTGGTAGTGCCCCAGACATAGTCAAAAATATTGAGGAACTGGGTAAACAATTATTTGGGTCTCTTTACTGTTTTTGCTTCTTTTATCGTTCTTTCTTGTTGGGTTTGCATGTTATATTCTTGCGATCTGTTTGGTTTGGAGAGTCTATACCACAAGAACTAACATCAGAGCTTTGACGAGCTAAGGTTTATTCAAGAAATCAAGAATGGAAAAGGATAAACAAGCGGTGGAAAAGTTCGATGGTTCTGACTACGCGTTTTGGAGGATGCAAATAGAGGATCTCTTGTATGGTAAGGATCTCTATAAACGTCTATTGGGAGTCAATCCAGAAGGCAAAAAACAGGAGGATTGGGATATCCTGGATAGGAAAACACTAGGGGTGATTAGATCTACTTTCTCAAAGTGGATCGCGAAAACCACCAAAAAAGCTAAGACACGAGGGAGATACTTTATTATCTTACTGAGAGATTTGAAACCGCATCTGCAGTCAACAAGGTTGATTTGATTTGCAAGATGGGGAATCTCAAGATGTCACGACTCGAAATATAGGCTCTATTTTATTAGTAATAAATAATTATTTATTTATTTATTTGCTTGTTTATTTATTTAAATAATTATGTGTGCAATTTATGTGTTATAATAATTATGCCTAGCATTTTATTTGAGTTATTTGGGCTAGTGTGGAAGTGTTGAGTCTTAATTGTTAGTCGGGAGTGTAAGTAATTGTGCTAGTTAGTGGGGGACGGGGGCTAGGTGTAACATTTCCATCTTCATCTTCTCCCTACTCACCTCCCTCACCCTACTCTTTCACCCTCACACTCCACCTCCATCTCTCTCTCCCTGGAAACTCTCTCTCTCTCCTCCATTTGGTAAGCATTTTCTTCTCTTTCCTTCTCTCTTAATTTTCTCCATCTTCCTTTAATTATTATTCATTTCTTAAAACGTGAACCTTGTTTAGATCGTCGATAGGATCGCGTAGAACCAAAAAGAATTTAATTCCGTCAACTTTGAGAAAATCCAAGTAAGTTACTTTTCCCCCATTTTGATGTTAAAATGTTCATATCATGTTCATATGATGCTTTTGTTGTTATATTTGAAGTTTGAATGAGGCTGCAATTTATTTGGAATTTATTTGAGTTTTGGGTCAAAAATGGTGATTTATGAATGTTGGGTTTGATTCTTGATTCTTGGTTGTTAAATGTTATTGTATGAGTCTTTTTAGACTTATTAGTTGTGTTGGTACATTAGTAAACTAGTTGGAAGGTTGAAATTTTGGTTGGAATGTGTTTTGGGTTAAAATGGTAGAACCCAGGTTGTTCTTCCCGATTTCCGGCAGACCAGAGTATTGGGCGACCGCACATCTATCTGAAAGATTTTGTTCTTGTTTAATGACCTTTTTGGGCGACTGCACATACCCGTTTGGGTGGCCGCACAGTCCTCTGAAAGTTTACATTTGTTATTTTGTGTGGTTGAAGAATGCGTTTTGATCCAAATCTTGGGTGTCCTTCTAGTTGACCTTAGTGGACATTGTAGTACCCTCTAGTGATAGAATTGGGTCCTTTGTGATTAAGTTTGTGTTGGAAATTAATAAGTGTTAATTGAGATTTTTGGAACACTTTAATTGTGCGTTGTGGGTACATTTCACTTTCTTGGTGACTTCTTGGTATGATTCCCTACTTTGGAATCATGATTGTTTATCGTGCTAGTATTTTTTTACTTAGCCTTTACGTGAAAGTCCAGCTGGTATTTTGTGTGTGTTTGGGCGATGCGAAACATTATGATGGCACGGCCAAGTCCATTGTGATGTTGACCATTGTTTTGCCCCATTATTACCCTCCTCCAGATTGGCCTTGGATGTGAGAAGAGCTAGCTCCTTTGTGTGCATTTTAGCTTTACTTGGAGCATGACTTTGTGGCATGTCTCCGTCCCTTGTGACACTTCCTTTGGTTATTGGTTCCGGTACGGGGATTTCTCTTCGGCTTTCATGCTATTATGAAGATGTTGATTAGTTGATTATCGAAGCTGCGCAGCGATCCTTTATTTGGATGTTCCGGTTTGGAAAACCTTGGCTATATCCTTTGTTATGTGTTTATTTCCGCTGATATCTGTTATGTGATAAATGCTATGTGCTATGTGATATTTATTATTGCTTATTGCTTCTTGCATCATAGCATGTCATGTAGTTGCATTAGTAACTTATTGAGATTTATCTCACCCCCTTTTCTTTTATCTTTGTTTTTCCTTAACCCCCCCCCCTCAGGTGCTAAAGAATAGTCTCGCTGATCACGAGAAAGAGGACGTCGAGTGGTGATACATTCTTTTGGGAAGGTTGTCATAGGTTGGTTTTACATTATGTAAATGTGTAACCATTTTGGGATAGTTGTACCAAGCGATGACGTCACTAAGAATTGTATATTTGTATTTTGTTGGGATAAACTTGTGGAAGTTTATGATAGTTGTAATTGGTTTTTATCAAACTTGGTTTTGTAAACTTTGGATCATCACCTTTTGGTATCAAATGGAATTTTTAACTTCGGTATTTCACAGTTTTGGTTTTAGTGTCGAAGTCCAGATCGCGG
>JAOWBW010002470.1:0-77446 GCA_026119855.1 Campanula takesimana | reverse complement strand
AACATCGATCCTCAGAATGTCCTTCCCTCTGACAATAAGAACAAAGTCTTCTATTCTGATCCCTTGGTTTCCGGAGTAGTGCCAGGATTCCTTAGGATTGGTTGTCCTCTGAACTGAGACTGTCCTCCTGAATTTCCTCGGTTATCCAAACGTTGTTGTGTGTGGTTGTGATCTGTTTCTGACCTCCTTGTTTTACCCGTGTTAACTACCTCTATTTTCCTCTTGTGCTCTCCAATGTCTTGCTCTACCAAGTAGGCACAGTCTACAGCATCCTGAAAAGTCTGAATCCTCTGAGCTATTAGCTGAGTTCTGATAGCTGTCCTCAAACCTCTAATGAACCTCATCGCCTTCTGCTCTTCTGTTGTTACAAGATAGCCACAATACCTAGCTAATTTGTGAACTTAGCCGAGTACTGAGCTACTGTCAAAAAGTCTTCTCCAAGTTTAGGAACTCAATCTCATTCCTGTCCGATCAACTACAGAATAAAGTGCTCCTTGAATTTTCTTACAAACAGCTCCCAGGTATACGGTACGTGAGTCTCATCCCAACTCGCCTTAATTGCCTTCCACCAATGTTCAGCAGCTCCCACTAGCTTATAGGCCGCAAACCGAACTCTGTCTTCACCCGTACAACAAAGACATCATATATATTTTCCATTGCTTCTATCCACATTTCAGCCTTTCACAATCAGGCTCTCCATCATACTCTATAGGTTCAATTTCAAGAACTTTTCCAACCCATACCGTGGAGGTGGTGCTTGTTCCTCTCTCAGCCCTTGATCATGAATGGCTTTCATAGCCGCTTCGAACATACCCTGAAACATCGCACGATTTTCTTCCCGTACCTCTTCATGATTCGAAGCCCCAATGTGACCTTCACCATCCCTTCTTCTAGCCATTTTGAATAAGTACCTGCATAAAACACCAATCGTTACTCACTCCGAACACAACTACCCTCCTAGGTCATTCTAGTCCACCTATACTTAAACTTAGGGCTAAACCATAGCTCTGATACCAACTGTCACGACCCCGACCCCGCGGGCCGGGAGCTCGCGAGCTGGACGTCGACTTAAAAAATAAAAACACCAAAATACAGAAGATAAAAATTACCTTTGATACCAAAAGATGATAATACACGGTTTTAGAAATCCAAATCTTAACAACATTACTAAACCACTAGTATAAGCTCCACAAGCTTACACCAAAATACAAAATATTACAACTTCTTAATGACGTCATAGTTTGGTAATACTATCCCAAAGGTTATACATTTAAGTAATGCAAACCGAACAACAACCTGCCCAAAAGCCACGAACCCTCTCGACGTCCTCCTCGTGATCAGCGAGTCCTATTACTTTCCTCCTGGGTGGGGGGTTAAGGAAAAAAACAAATATAAAAAGAAAGGGGGTAGATAAATCTCAATAAGCCACTAATGCAACTATATGGCATGCTATGATGCAATAAACAATAATAAAACTCACACAGCACGTAGCAATTAGCAGTTAACAGATAGCAGCGGAAATAAACAAGTAACAAAGGATATTGAGCCAAGGTTTCCACCAAAGGATATAATAAGAAACCCTGCGCAGCTTCAATCGATCGACCAATCAACCCATCTTCATAGAAGCATAAACAGCTGAAGATAATAACCCGGTACCGGAACCATGTAACAACGATAAAGTAACAAGGGGAATATGACACAAAGTCATAACCCAAACGACTAGCTAGAATACTCACCAAAGGGAGCTAGCTCATCCCATCCAAGGCCATCTGGAAGGGGAAAAAGGACAATGGGCGATACTATACTGGACTTGGCTCGTGCCATTATAATATTATCCATTGCCTGACTCGAACACAAGTACCAGCTGGACTTTCAAATAAAGGCTAAGTAATAAAGTACTAGCTCGATAAACAACCAATGATTTCCAAAGTAGGGAACCGTGCCAAATAGTCATCATAAGATAAGTCAAACCACAAATGCATCAAGAAGATGTTTCAAACTCCATATTAACACTTAATCAAATTCCATCACATTTTTGATCACAAAGGACCCCAATTCCAACACTAGAGTGTACCAAGATGTTCAATAAGGTCAACAAGGATCGTGTACAAAACCTAGACCAAAGCACATTCTTAAATCACACAAAAAGAACAAGTATAAACTTTCAGAAACCACTGTGCGGCCGCCCATAATTGATTGTGCGGTCGCCAAATATTCCTACAACCAAGACAAAAACCTTCCAGCAAGGTGTGCGGCCGCACGCCCTATTTTGGGCGGTCGCCCACGCCTCTGTTCTGCCGAAAATCGGCAAGATGAACTGGGTTCTTCTAAAATTTCTTACCCATTCACAATCAACCAAAATCTAACACTTCTAACTAGTATACTAAGGTACTAAAACAACTTATAAGCCTAAAAGGACTCATATAATCACATCTAAACAACCCAAATCAAAGAATGATTCAAACATCAAATTCTCAACAAAATGAATAAAATGTCAATCCACTCCAAATCAAACCAAGAAGCAATATATAGTAAACATAGCATCATATAAGCTTAGTATGAACATTTTAGCATAAAAAGGGGGAAAGTAACTTACTTGATATTTATGAAAGGAAATGGAATTTGGATTTTCTTGGCTATAAACGATCCTAGCGACGATCTAAACATTTTATATAAAAGGAGTAATAGAAATGATGAATAAAAGAAGACCAAAAGAAAAGAAATGGGATGGAGCTTTCTTACCTTCAACAATGGAGGAGAGAGAGAGAAAAGATGAGTGTGTGTGTGGTTGGTGTGTGTGTGTGCAAGAGGTGAGGGGAGTGAGGAGAGAATAAGGGGAGATTTTTAAAAGAAATTTCAACTAAGCCCCTCTACTTCTACTTGAACACATAAACCGTTATAACCCTCTTTCAACTAAAGCCCCTAACTTCACACTTAGCACAATTGATCAATTAAAAATCTAGGTATGAAATATTATAAAAACAAAAAATGCACACATAAATAAATAAATACATAAATAAATATTTATTACTAGAAAATAGAGGGGGTTTTCGGGTCGTGACAGGTACCTATTTAATGGCACTTGTGTGAGGGACTCTAAGACTTTTGGCTAACGACTCCCATATGTATAGAGAACATCCCAATTTTTATTTTTTTTTATTGTTTTTTAGTTTTTGTAGTTTTATAGTTTTATATTTGTTTTGTTTTACTCGAGGACGAGCAAAAGATAAGTTTGGGGGTATTTGATGGATGTGTTTTTACTCATCCAAATAATATACTTCTATGACTTATTAGATGCTCAAACGTGGGTGTTTTGATGGTTTTTGGAGTGTTTATGAGTATAGGGAAGGAGCAAAAGAATGCATGAATTCATGTACATTAAAGTGCGAAAAAGAAGGATAAAGAACAGACCAGAACATAAAGATAAAGAGATGTGACCACTGATTAATCAATGCCATTAGATATTACTCGAAAATAGATTTCCAACGATAGTTTATACGTTCAAATCGGAGTTCGTATGAAGAAGTTAGGGCCTCCGAAAGATTGCGCGTAAAATGTACAAGCCGCGAAGCAAAGGGTGCGCACGCACACAAAGCTTAGAGCGCGCGCACCCACACCAGATCAAAACTCCAGACCTTCTGGACAAAGAGGGCGCACACACCATTCCGGAACGAGCGCGCGCTCCAGCGAGGGACCATAGGGGAATTTGGCCAGGGACCTTAGAGGAATTTCCAAAATATTGTGGGCTTTTCAGTAATTTCCAAAATTCCAAGGGCTTTTCTGGAATTTTTGGAGGACCTTTAGGGAATATTCAAGGACTTTTTTGGAAACTCAAAAATACCAAGGGATCCTGGGAAATTCCGGCCACCAGCACTTTATTTATCATTTTTCAACAAGGAATCCTAGGGTTTTTCCTATTTTTACACCTCTTTAGCCCTAGTATAAATATAACACTCCATCCAATTTATTTTAGATATACTTTGTACATACTTTTAGTCAAGATTCAAGATTGTAATCAAGATTTCATCAATTTAATCCCAGATTTTGATGTTCTTATTATTTTTCTTGTTCTTGATTTTATTCTTATTAGTAGCTAATTTTTAGATTTATGAATTGGTAGTAACCATACTTGATCTCTATGCTATAGATTTAATTCTTCCATTCTCTTCTTCTTCTTGTTTATCAAAATATCCTAATTCTAAATTCTTTAGTTTCAGTTATATGTTAAGATATAAATTGGCTTTAGAATTTCTGGGTATCTATTGTTACAGTGACTCGGGCATTGATACATTGACCACTATTTTGATTAATATATCTATTTGATGCTGTGATAGAAATCAAGTGGGTATAGGTTTATTTGTTCTTTAGAACGTAATAACTCTTTAAACAATTACATGGACTTGATTTGCGAAGTGTGATTAGTTAGAGAGAAATAGATTGCAATTCGGCCACCTCACCGTCGCAATTCTTACTTTTGTGAATGAAACCCAAGAAAGAGATTGATCTTTTCATTAGGAGCATAGCATAGAGTGAAAGTATTTGTGAACCCAATTCGTGAATCTATTCGTTAATCTTGCTTTTATTTATTTTCTTAGTTTGATTTAATTTATTGTTTTAGTAGTTAAATTAATAAAAAACCAAAACCCCACTATTTACTTTTCTGCTTTTAAACATTTTTGTTTTCCAATCTAGTCTCTGTGGACGACCCTTGCTTGTGCATACTACTACACCGGTAACTAGTATACTTGCTAGGTAATTTAATTAGAGGGAGATTTTCTCCATCACGTTTTTGACGCCGTTGCCGGGGGCTTGATTAGGTTAACAAGTTTGTTTAGGTAGTGTAAATAGTTTTCTTTTGTTTTTCTTATTTTTTTATTTTTTTTAGTTAGTTTTTTTTAGTATTTATTTATTTATTGTATACTCAAAGACTCATAGAATGAACCATTACAACATGTATGAGTCGTGTCTGAATGTGGATTTTATTCTCATACTACTAATCAGTGTCGTTTAGGACATATTTTCTGAGTATTATCCACAGGTTCAAACAAGAAATTATTCGAGCCATGGCAACAAAATATGATCCTCCCCCATACTCTTATAGTCAAGGTTGGGAAAAATCATTCAAAATGATTGGAAAATCAAGAGCCAACATACTGTGCCCCAATACCTCCACAAACTCTAAATCAAGCATGGGAGGAGACTATGGATAGGATGGAGGAACACATGATCACAATGTTAGAGATGTTGAGGAACTGTGAGCCGGATACTATTCCTATACAGACTCAAGTGGAAGATCAACCTTCAACCCTGGTTTGGTATCTAAATGCTGATGGGGAAGAGTGTGTCTATGACTCATTTTTTTAGCCATATTTTAAACCACCACCACAATATGGAAAGCAAACTGTGGAGGACGCAAAAGAGAATTTTGTCTATGAAATCTCTAATGTTTCCTCTACGGATGAGTCACTCGAAGAGAAACCTTTGGAAGATGCAAAGGAGAATTTTGTCTATGAAATCTCCAATGTTGACTCTGAAGATGGTTTCTCTTTTGATAATGCAAGTGGTTGTACAGTGGATGTGGAGGAAACAAAAACGGTGGAGAAAACATGGAATGAGATAGCCCTTGTAGAGCTTGAGTTTGCTTTATATGGTGATGAGAAGAGGGATAGTGAGGAGGTTCATGATACGAACGAGACTACCCGTAGCGGTCCCAATGAAAACGTGATCATCATTATGGTACCCCTTCTATCTTGTAATAGTGGAAAAAGTGGTGAGAGGCCACAAGTGGAAGAGCCCAAGAAGCGAGGATGCCAACAATTTCCTGTGGTACTAAATGATAAAATAAAAAGGAGAATGTACATGGGGCTCGAGCTGAATATAAGGACCCGCGAGAATGCAAAGTGGGCCAAAGGAAGAAAGGTGAAATCCAAACTGGGCAACGGTCGGGCTCTTAACCAAATGCGCTTGTTGGGAGGCAACCCAACTAGGTAACATTTATTTTGCTTTCATTTTATCATTTTGTTGTGTCATGCCATCCTTGAACCCAAAGCATGCTTTAGTTCCTTATGCTATGAGGACATAGCATGTTTGGAGTTTGGGGGTAGACATGTCTCCGAGTTTGTGGGTTTATAGGGGAGTGTATATAGTTGTCACCCTCCAAAAAAAATAGAAAATTTTAAAAATTTTGTTCTCTTTATATTTTGGGATGTTGGCCATGGTCGGTGATGATCCGAGGGTTTGTTTTTATTAGCCATTATGGGTGCTATTGTTTAACCAAGAGTTGGGACTGCATTAACACTACTAAAGGCATGATTGCACACCTCTCACTTACATTACTTTCATGATCATGTTATCAACTTAAGATAATTTATGGGATCACTTGGGTATGTTCGGGGACCCTAGAACATTGTTGCATGGTTGTCAATAACAAGTCAATAGGTTATTCGGTATTTATGACATTTTTTCTAAACCCTTTTCTTGGCCTTATTTTGTCTATCTAGTCACTTAAATAAAATCATCTCTAGAACACCCGTTTGAGCCTAGTAATGGATGAAAGAATGGCACATTAAAGGCCGCCGTTTCACCGTCTTTTGATACCGAATTTCCTACCCTTTTGCACTAAGAATAGGTTATACCCACCTTGACGAGGAAGTGGATTAGGGAATGATGGGAATTTATGGTTAGAAATTGGGAGAATGATTTGGGGAATTATGATTTATGGCCAAAGTTATGAAATGGGTATATGTAATGAAAGGAAGGGGCAAGGAAAAAAAAAAAAGTGTGATCGTTGAGTAGTGTGCAAAGTGATTAAATAAGCACGCTTTTATCTTATGTAAAGTTGAAGTTCGGAAAAAAAAGGGAAAGATTATGTAAATATATATATATTCAGAAAAATCTTGTTCCCTTAATGTTTTGAAGTGATGATTGTGAAAGGCAACAGAAATAGGGAAACATGTCTCACCCCATGCAATTATATAAAAGTTCAAGTTTGGGGGTGAGACAGTGTGGGAATTTGGTGAGCGGAGAGTTTATCATATTGTGAGGATATACATAAAGTAGAAGACTTCTTAGTCCACTTTCTTTACTTCGTATGTCCTTACCTTCATTTGTAACCGTGAACCTAGCCTCGCACGTTTGTTGTGCTTAAAACTTTATGTCATATGTTCTTTCAATATCGGTAACCGGGTTAACAACTGTGTATACATGATTATAAGTGTCCTTGATTGGGTTACGTGTATCTTCATCATCATTTGTGGAATAATAGAATTAACTTAAGTGATCCTATAAACTAATCTTATTTTGGTCGCATTGATCACCACTTCACTCATCCTATCATGCTGCGGTGGAAAATCAAACGAGTTAGTAGTGTGTATGTGTTGCAATTTGGTTTTTCAATGGTACCTATTTAATGGCACTTGTGTGAGGGACCCTGAGACTTTTGGCTAACGACTCCCATATGTATAGAGAAACATCCCAATTTTTTTTTTTATTGTTTTTAGTTTTTGTAGTTTTATAGTTTTATATTTGTTTTGTTTTACTCGAGGACGAGCAAAACATAAGTTTGGGGGTATTTGATGGATGTATTTTTACTCATCCAAATAATATACTTCTATGACTTATTAGATGCTTAACCTTGTGTGTTTCGATGGTTTTTTGAGTGTTTATGAGTATAGGAAAGGAGCAAAAGAATGCATGGATTCATGTACATTAAAGTGCGAAAAAGAAGGATAAAGAATGGACCAGATTATAAAGATAAAGAGACGTGACCACTGATTAATTAATTCCACTGGATAGTACTCGAAAAGAGTTTTCCAACGATAGTTTACACGTCCAAATCGGAGTTCGTATTAAGATGTTAGGGCCTCCGGAAGATTGCGCGTAAAATGTACAAGCCGCGAAGCAAAGGGAGCGCACGCACACCAAGCTTAGGGCGCACGAACCCAAACCAGATCAAAACTCCAGACCTTCTGGACAAAGAGGGCGCACGCACCATTCCGGACCGAGCGCGCGCTCCAGCGAGGGACCATATGGGAATTTGGCCAGGGACCTTAGAGGAATTTCCAAAATATTGTGGGCTTTTCAGTAATTTCCAAAATTCCATGGGCTTTTCTGGAATTTTTGGAGGACCTTTGGGGAATTTTTCAAGGACTTTTTTGGAAACTCAAAAATACCAAGGGCTCCTGGGGAATTCCGGCCAACGGCACTTTATTTATCCTTTTTCAATAAGGAATCCTACTATTTTTACACCTCCTTAGCCCTAGTATAAATATAACACTCCATCCAATTTATTTTAGATATACTTTGTACATACTTTTAGTCAAGATTCAAGATTGTAATCAAGATTTCATCAATATAATCCCAGGTTTTGATGTTCTTTATTATTTTTCTTGTTCTTGATTTTTTTTCTTATTAGTAGCCAATTTCTTAGATTCATGAATTGGTAGTAACCATACTTGATCTCTATGCTATAAATTTAATTCTTCCATTATTTCTTCTTCTTGTTTATCAAAATATTCTTCATTCTAAATTCTTTAGTTTCAGTTATATGTTAAGATATAAATTGGCTTTAGAATTTCTGGGTATCTATTGTTACAGTGACTCGGGCATTGATACATTGACCACTATTTTGATTAATATATCTATTTGATGCTGTGATAGAAATCAAGTGGGTATAGGTTTATCTGTTCTTTAGATCGTAATAACTCTTTAAACAATTACATGGACTTGATTTGCGAAGTGTGATTAGTTAGAGAGAAATAGATTGCAATTCGGCCGCCTCACCGTCGCAATTCTTACTTTTGTGAACGAACCCAAGAAAGAGATTGATCTTTTCATTAGGAGCATAGCATAGAGTGAAAGTATTTGTGAACCCAATTCGTGAATCTATTCGTTAATCTTGCTTTTATTTATTTTCTTAGTTTAATTTAATTTATTGTTTTAGTAGTTAAATTAATAAAAAATCAAAATCCCACTATTTACTTTTCTGTTTTAAACATTTTTGTTTTCCAATCTAGTCTCTGTGGATTCGACCCTTGCTTGTGCATACTACTACACCGGTAACTAGTACACTTGCTAGGTAATTTAATTAGAGGGAGATTTTCTCCATCGGTATGCTTATCTCTTAACCCTCCTAAGTATGTTAGAATTGATTGATACCATCACCTATTAGTATTTTATGGATTTTAGGACCCTATGTAAGAAGTTTAATAACTTCAATTTTTAGATTAGTCCATTTTATAGTATAGGCTTAGAATATAGGATTTGGAGCGAAAAGGAATGAAGAACTAAGCAAGACTTTGATCTCTGCGCAGGACTTCTCTGCTCAGGACATCTCTACGCAGGTCTTTGCTGCGCAACTTTCAACCTTGCTCAGTTTTTTAATGTCTTCAGATAATCTAACTTGGAAAGCGCTTAGAAGATGTACCCTTATTAAAGTGCTGAGGTGTGCAGAAACGATAAAATACGCACACTCAGCAAATCCAACGATGGAGATGCGCTCAGATGAAATAATTCAAATGAATACAGCTGTCAACCTTCTAGAAAAATCTTTTGAATTTGGTCTTCATGCTTTGACTCCAACGGCTATAAAGGACACCTGCGCACCAATCATATTGTGCCAGCTCATCGTCCTTGCTCAGAGCTCCAACGGCTATAAAGGACACCTGCGCACCAATCATATTGTGCCAGCTCATTGTCCTTGCTCAGAGCTCCAACGTTACTTTTAAGCTTTCAGCTATAAATAGCCTACTCATCTTCATTTCCAAGTTGCTAGAATTTGTGCTTACTAAGTATCCCTGAAGTTGAGAAGATTGCTGCTTAATATTCCCTGATTCAAGAACAACCTTCATACCTTCAAACTCCTGCCCAGATCCTAAGCCTTATATCACCAAAATTCTTCGTGCTCTTCATCTCATAGATTCTTAGAGCCCAGAATCTCTGACACACACACACCTCCTGAAGCTTCGATCATTTAGATCTTACTTCTTGAGAAACACCAGTTTAGTCTAGGATTTGCTCTTCATAGAATAGATTTTGATTTGAGTTTTGATTCTTTGTAATCTTGTAAAAGCTCCTCACATCAATATAAATCTCATTAGAAACTCTAAGACTAACCATCTTGGTACAGGACGTAGATCTTTCATTGATCGAACCTCTCCAAATAACTTGTTCATTATTCTTACTGCTTATTTCCTGCTTATCATATTTCTTAATAGCTGCTTTGTTTGATCTTATCAGATTGCTATTTACTGCTGTGTTTTGTTATTTCTTATTGCCTTATCACATTTTAACCAACACTGTGCGTGCGTTATTAGTCTCTGCGCAGTAGCTACTTTAAATTTCCGTTGTGCATTTCACACTCTCTCTGCGCGCTATACTTAGCTTATTTGAGAACTGTGCGCATAAGCCATTGATTTGCAAAAGGGTTTGAAAAGAATTTTAAAACGCTATTCTGTAGCGACCTCAAAACCCGTCCCCATTTATTTTATATTTTTGGGGATTTTTATTTGACTTATATATTCATTTTATGTGTTGCATCATATTTTATGATTTGCATATCTTACTTGATTATTTGTGTTATTTACTTAGTTAGTAATAATAATGGTTAAAAGAGTTAAATGATTAAGTTGAAACTTTAGGGTCCTTGTTGAAATATAAGTTAAGGGGCTTAAGTGTTCAAATGGAAAGTCTAGTGACTAAAGCATAAAATGGGTAAGATTTTTTATAAAACAAGCTTATCCTTCTTTCTCTTCTCTCTCTGGGTATACTTTTTGTACTGCAACTTTCTTCTCGTTTCAGCGTAGGTTAAGAAAGAAAAGGTAAGTTCAACCCATTTCGATTTAATTCTTTTTATTTACTTATCTGTTTTAAAAACTAATTATATAAAAATGATCACGGCGTTGAATAGGTCATTTCTATCCGAACAAAAAACTTATTTCAGCGATACTTTTTCCGGAAATAGGTAAGTTACTAATTCCCCTTTAAATGTTAAAATGGTCATATATGTTATACCTTCTACTTGTAATTGTTATTTTGTGATTTGGGTAATATTTGTTATACTTGTAATTTTGGGACAAATGAAGTATATAGTATGTTGGTTTGGTTGGGTTCAAAATAGTATTAAAGTTGTTTTGAGAGTGATTTTGTAGTCTTAGTAAAGTTATAAATGTTAAGTGTTGTACTTTTGGGACGGTGAAACGAAAGGAGTATAAATCATTTTGGGTTTGGCCTGTCGAGTGTGTTGGGCGGCCGCCCAAAAGGGGCGTGCGGCCGCACACTTATCTGGAAGATTTTCTTCTTGGGAAAACAGAATGTGTGCGACCGCACACCCTGTTTTGGGCGGCCGCACACTTCCCCTGAATCTTATAGTTGGGTTGAGGTAAGGTATAGAAGGTTAACTTTGGTTTAATCCTTGGGGTATTGTCTAGGACCAATATGTTATTGGGTAAACCTTGGCTTGGTATCCACCGGAGTGTGGCCTATGTGGTAATTGTGGTATATGAGTTGATGTTATCTCTCATACTATGTGCTATGTGATTGCTATGATACTATTCTTTATGATTATCATTTTAGCATGAAAAGTAATTGCATTTTAGTAGCTTACTGAGATTTATTCTCACCCTTTATTTGTTTACTGTTTTAGATAAAGGCGGGTCCAGGGGATAGGACACTTGGCACGGGAGGACGTTGGAGTGGTAAGAGTTGGTACTTGTTTTGTGAAGGTTACATTATGTAAATGTAAAACCTTTTGGGTAGAGTACCGTACTTCCTATTGTCACACCTATTTTGGATCATGTTGGTGTATGTACATTTGTTTAAAAGTTTGTAAGCCTCCGGGCTAAGTACTTTCGTTATGAAAGTTGGTTGTAAAGTATGTTTAAAGTTAGATGAAGTCTTTGAACTTCAAGTGTGATTTTGTTAAGCTTTATAAAAGTACATTTCGAAAATTTTTCAAAAGTGTTTTATAACGTCTTCCACTCGTGTCCCGAGCGTGGGGCCAAGTAGGACCACGGGTCTGGGGCGCTACAGTTGGTATCAGAGCTAGGTTGTAGATGGTCTAGAATGACTAAATGACCTACGAGGGTAGTAGAGTATAGAGTGAGTAACGTTGAGTGTTCTATGCAGGTATTTATTAAAAATGGTTGAGAATGAAGGAGATCAGGCTGGCTCTTCGGGGCAAGGGGATGCCAAAGAAGAGGCTCGAATTATGTTCCAAGGAATGTTCGAAGCAGCAATGAAAACTTTAAATGATCAGAGGCAAGAGAGGGAACAGGTACCACCAAGATATGGCCTAGAACAGTTTCTGAAAATGAAGCCAATGGAGTATGATGGAGAGCCTGATGTATCTAAGAATGAAAGGTGGATTGAATCAATGGAAAAGATCTTTGATGCTTTGAGATGTTCTGAGGAAGATCAAGTCAGGTTTGCTACTTATAAGTTGAATGGAGCTGCCGAGCATTGGTGGAAAGCTTTGAAAACTAAATGGGATGAGACTCATGTACCTTACACTTGGGAGAATTTTCTGGGAAAATTTAAAGAACACTTCATTCCCCGGGTAGATCAAGATAGGAAGGAAATGGAGTTTCTTAGCTTGGAGCAAGGTTCTATGTCAGTTGCTCAGTATTCAGCTAAATTTTCAGAGTTGTCCAGGTATTGTACTCACTTAGTGGCAACTGAGGAGATAAAGGCTACGAGGTTTGTGAAAGGTTTGAAAATTGTGATTAGAACTCAGCTAGTATCCCATAAGTTGCAAGATTTTCAGGATGCAGTTGATCGAGCCTACCAGGTGGAGCATGATATTGAGGAACATAAGAAGAAAATGGAGTTGTTAGGCGCAGGGAAGCAAGTTAGGCAACAACAACAACGTGGTGATAATAGAGAAAATCAAGGTGGATCCTCACAATTCAAAGGGTCTTTTCAAAGACAGTCAGGTAATAGAAATCAAAGTAACACTTCAGGGGAGTCAGAGCAGAGGAGTCTATAATTATTGTCAGAAAGAAGGACATTCAGAAGAAAGATGTTGGAAGAAACAGGGCAAATGTTTGAATTGTGGGCAGTTGGGTCATTTTCAGAGGGATTGCCCTAAGTTTAAGATGCAGGCATCGGGAAGTGTAGTTGGGTCTTCTCAGGGCCAGAAGAGGGATTCTTCAGGAAAGGCGAAGGTTCAGGGTCGTGTCTTTGCCATTTCTCAACAACAGGCTTCAGATTCCTCTAATGTGATAGGAGGTATTATTTCTGTGTCTAGTTTGAGGGCACGTACACTTATAGACCTTGGCTCATCGCATTCTTATGTGTCTGTGCATTTTGCTTCTCTATTGTATTTGTCTTCTGAATCTCTACCTTATGTGTTAGAGGTGTCTACTCCTATAGGGGAGTGTTTGGTGACCAATGAGGTGTTGCATTCTTGTGATGTGCATATACGTGAGCATGTTTTACCTGCTGATTTAGTTATCTTACCATTACAAGATTTTGATATTATCTTGGGTATGGATTGGTTGGGTAAATATCATGCGTCTGTTGATTGTGCTAAAAAATGGTCACATTTTCTATCCCTAATGTTCCTAAATTTACTTTTGAAACTGTTCCCTGGGGTAGAGAGATTCAAATTATTTCTTATGTAAAGGCTAGAAAGTTGTTGAACCGTGGTTGTGCGGGGTATTTGGCTAGTGTTTTGGATACTACTAAAAGGGTTCCTGATATTGAGGATGTGCCTATTGTTAAAGAATTTTCAGATGTATTTTCTTCTGAGTATGCTATGCCTCCTGACCGGGAAATCGAGTTCTGTATTGACTTACTTCCAGGTATGGCTCCTATATCTGAGGCACCTTACAGAATGGCCCCATCGGAATTGAAAGAGTTGAAGGTTCAGCTACAAGAGCTACTTGATCGAGGATTCATTCGTCCTAGTGTATCCCCGTGGGGAGCTCCAGTATTATTTGTCAAAAAAAAGATGGGTCCTTGAGATTGTGTATTGATTACAGAAAGCTGAATCAGGTAACTATAAAGAACAAATATCCGCTTCCTCATATTGATGATTTATTTGATCAACTTCAAGGGTCGGTTGTCTTTTCAAAACTTGACTTGAGGAGTGGGTACCACCAGTTGAAAATCCGTTCTGAAGACATTTCTAAAACTGCTTTTCGTAGTAGATATGGCATTATGAGTTTCTTGTTATGCCTTTCGGGTTGACTAATGCTCCGGCTGTTTTTATGGATATGATGAATAGGGTCTTTATACCTTCGTGGTTGTATTTATTGATGATATTCTTGTTTATTCCAAGTCCCGGGAGGAACATGAACAGCATTTACGAATGGTTTTATCTATTCTTCGTGAGAAGCAGTTGTTTGATAAATTCAGTAAGTGCGCTTTTGGCTCGATGAAGTATCTTTTCTTGGGCACATGATTTCTAATAAAGGTATATCAGTTGATCCATCCAAAGTTGAGGCTATTGTGAATTGGAAGAGGCCAGAATCAGTTACAGAAATTCGAAGCTTCTTGGGGTTAGCTGGGTAATACAGAAGGTTCATTGAGGGTTTTCTAAGATTGCAACTCCCTTGACTTAGTTGACTCGAAAGAATGTTCCTTATTTGTGGGATGAAAAATGTCAAGTTAGCTTTGAAGAGTTGAAGAAGAGATTGACTACAACTCCTATTCTTGCCCTACCTAATGGTAATGATGATTTGGTAATATATAGTGATGCTTCTAAGAAGGCCTCGGGTGTGTATTAATGCAAAATGGAAGGGTGATTGCATATGCTTCGAGGAAGTTGACTCCGAGTGAGCAGAATTATCCTACCCATGACATGGAGCTTGCAGCTATTGTCTTTGCGTTGCACAAGTGGAAACATTATCTTTATGGAGCAAAGTTTGAGATTTTCACAGATCATCAGAGTTTAAGTATCTTTTCTCCCAGAAAGAGTTGAATAATAGACAACGAAGATGGATGGAGCTGTTGAAGGATTATGATTGCACCATTTCTTATCATCCGGGCAAGGCAAATGTGGTAGCTGATGCTATTAGCCGGAAGTCTTATGTAGCTTCATTGATGGTGCGGGAATGGAAGATGTTGGAGGATGCTCGAGATTGGAGTCCTTATGAATCAAAGCATGGAGCTATTTTTGCGAACATTCGAGTATTACCAACTTTAGTTCAACAAATAAAGGAAGCTCAGAAGGATGACCCGGAGTTGGTAAAGATTATTGATAAAATCAAAGATGGTAAATTTGAGGATTTCTCCCTCAGTTCTGAAGGGGTATTGACTTTCAGAGGTCGATTGTGTGTGCCTAATGTTGATGGGATTAAACACCAAGTTCTTGATAAAGGCCATAAATTGAGGTGTACTATTCATCCCGGGAGTACTAAAATGTATCAGAATTTGAAGCAACACTTTTGGTGGAATAATATGAAGAGGGAAATAGCGGATTATGTATCCAAGTGTTTAACATGTCAACAAGTTAAAGCTGAACATCAAAGGCCCGCAGGATTGCTCCAACCGTTAGAGATTCCGGAATTGAAGTGGGAACATGTTACTATGGATTTTGTGACAGGGTTACCTCGTACTCGAAGAAGGTTTGATGCAGTTTGGGTGATTGTTGATAGATTGACAAAGTCTTCTCATTTTCTACCTATTGAGATTGGTTATTCTATGGAAAGGCTTGCAACTTTGTACATTAATGAGATCGTGAGGTTACATGGAGTTCCAGTGAGCATTGTGTCTGATCGTGATCCTAGATTCACATCTCGATTTTGGCAAGAATTTCAGAAGGCTTTGGGTTCAGAATTGAGATATAGTACAACTTTTCATCCTCAAACAGATGGTCAGTCAGAAAGAACCATTCAGATTCTTGAGGACATGTTGAGGGCTTGTTCAGTTGATTTTGCAGATTCTTGGGATATTCATTTGCCTCTCGTAGAGTTTGCTTATAATAACAGTTTTCAGTCCAGTATTGGGATGGCTCCTTATGAAGCCTTGTATGGGAGGAAATGTCGGTCTCCTATCTGTTGGGATGAAGTGGGAGAAGCCAAGATTTGGGGTGTTCAGATGGTTAATGATTCAATTGAGAAGGTTAAACTTATTCGGGATCGTTTGAGTACTGCCCAGAGTAGACAGAAAAGCTATGCCGATCATCGAAGGCGAGACCTTGAGTTTGAAAAAGGTGACTTTGTGTTTTTAAAGGTTTCCCCTAAGGTTGCTATTCGAAGATATGGAAATAAAGGCAAGCTTGCTCCGAGGTATATTGGTCCATTTGAGATTCTTGGAAAAGTGGGAGATCGTGCCTATCGTCTTGCATTACCTCCTTCTCTTGATAAGATCCATAATGTGTTTCATATCTTTATGCTTCGGAATTATGTGTATGATCCTTCTCATGTTTTATCTGAGGTACCCGAGGATATTGAGCCGAGTATGTCTTATGAAGAGCATCCAGTCCAAGTGATTGATTCTAAAGTCAAAGAATTGAGAAATAAGAGTATTCCTCTTGTTCGAGTTGTGTGGAGGAACCATAATGTGGAAGAATCAACTTGGGAGCTTCGGGAAGAGATCGAGAGAAAGTACCCTTGGTTGTTTGAGGGCCTCGGTAAGTAACCCTAAAATTCGGGACGAATTTTCTTTAAGGGGGAGTGATTGTAGCGACCCCAAAACCCGTCCCTATTTATTTTATAATTTTGGGGATTTTTATTTGACTTATATGTGCATTTTATGTGTTGTATCATATTTTATGATTTGCATATCTTACTTGATTATTTGTGTTATTTACTTAGTTAGTAATAATAATGGTTAAAGGAGTTAAATGATTAAGTTGAAACTTTAGGGTCCTTGTTAAAAATATAAGTTAAGGGGCTTAAGTGTTCAAATGGAAAGTCTAGTGACTAAAGCATAAAATGGGTAAAGATTTTTTTATTAAAACAAGCTTATCCTTCTTTCTCTTCTCTCTCTGGGTATACTTTTTGTTCTGCAACTTTCTTCTCGTTTCAGCTTAGGTTAAGAAAGAAAGGTAAGTTCAACCCATTTCGATTTAATTCTTTTTATTTACTTATCCGTTTTAAAAACTAATTATATAAAAATGATCAGGGCGTTGAATAGGTCATTTCTATCCGAACAAAACTTATTTCAGCGATACTTTTTCGGGAAATAGGTAAGTTACTAATTCCCCTTTAAATGTTAAAATGGTCATATATGTTATACCTGATACTTGTAATTGTTATTTTGTGATTTGGGTAATATTTGTTATACTTGTAATTTTGGGATAAAGGGAGTATATAGTATGTTGGTTTGGTTGGGTTCAAAGTAGTATTAAAGTTGTTTTGAGACTTATTTTGTAGTCTTAGTAAAGTTATAAATGTTAAGTGTTGTACTTTTGAGACGGTGAAACGAAAGGAGTATAAATCATTTTGGGTTTGGCCTGTCGAGTGTGTTGGGCGGCCGCCCAAAAGGGGCGTGCGGCCGCACACTTATCTGGAAGATTTTGTTCTTGGGAAAACAGAATGTGTCCGACCGCACACCCTGTTTTGGGCGGCCGCAGACTTTCCCCTGCATCTTATAGTTGGGTTGAGTTAAGGTATAGAAGGTTAACTTTGGTTTAATCCTTGGGGTATTGTCTAGGACCAATATATAAGTGTCCTGGGATATTGTCATGGTTAATGAGAAGGGTGTTCAAGTGTGTGCAAGAATGTATTGTGACCTTGAATTATGTTGTTAGAGACTCTTTGTGAGTGATTCTTTATGTACATCTTTTGATGTGTTTGGTTTGGTTCCTTATTTTAGAATCATTGCCCCGGTTGTTGTTGTTTAGCAAGTATTCATTACTGTGCTTCTTGTGAAAAGTCCAGCAGGTCTTGTTGTGGAGTCAGGCAATGGGAGAATTATAGTGGTACAAGTATGTTCACTATAAGATTTTCCATTGGTACCTTGTGTCAGGCGGTGGGAGAATTATAGTGGCACACAAGCCAAGTTCACTATAAGGTGTCCACTGTGCCTTCTCTGTTTCCCAGTCCAGATTGACCTTGGATGGGATGAATTGCTTCCTTTGGTGAGCATTTGGGTTATGACTTTGTGTCATATTTCCCTCTCTGGTTACTTTGGTTCTATTGGTTATGGTTTGGTTTTCGGGATCCCGGCTTCAGCTATTTATGCTGTTTAGATGGTTTTCTCAGTTGGTTTTCTCAGATGGAATTCTCAGACAGATATGTTATTTGGTAAGCCTTGGCTTGGTATCCACCGGAGTGTGGCTTATGTGGTAATTGTGGTATATGACTTGATGTTATCTCTCATACTATGTGCTATGTGATTGCTATGATACTATTCTTTATGATTATCATTTTAGCATGAAAAGTAGTTGCATTTTAGTAGCTTATTGAGATTTATTCTCACCCTTTATTTGTTTACTGTTTTAGATAAAGGCGGGTCCAGGGGATAGGACACTTGGCATGGGAGGACGTTGGAGTGGTAAGAGTTGGGACTTGTTTTGTGAAGGTTACATTATGTAAATGTAAAACCTTTTGGGTAGAGTACCGTACTTCCTATTGTCATACCTATTTTGGATCATGTTGGTGTATGTACATTTGTTTAAAAGTTTGTAAGCCTTCGGGCTAAGTACTTTCGTTGTGAAAGTTGGTTGTAAAGTATGTTTAAAGTTAGATGAAGTCTTTGAACTTCAAGTGTGATTTTGTTAAGCTTTATAAAAGTACATTTCGAAAATTTTTCAAAATTGTTTAATAACGTCTTCCACTCGTGTCCCGAGCGTGGGGCCAAGTAGGACCACGGGTCTGGGGCGCGACATATTCACCCCCCATCTAGCATTTTTCATACCCTTGTTGCCCCTTTGGGACCAACAAGTGGTATCAGAGCAAACACCTTCATAAAACTTGCTTTGTTTTTCAAGCTTAACAGCTTGGGTGCCGATTCAAGATGGCTTCAAAATATTTGTCAATGGCTATTCACATATTCATGTTCTGAACGAAGATCACTTCGACATCTGAAAGCACTGCATGCTCACTCATTTTTCGTCAATCGACGAGATCCTCCACGACGTTGTTCTTGAAGGACCTTACATTCACATGAAGGCAAATCTTGATACTACCACAAATAAGGAAACTCCTATAATCAAGAAGTCCAAGGAGGAATGGACTGATGAAGAAAAGAAATGGGTTGGCTATGATGGAAGAGCAAGGAACATCATTCTAAGCACCTTGGACCTCTCCACGCACAATCAAATTGTAAGCTGCGGAACTGCTAAGGAGCTGTGGGATGCTATCGAAGGCAATGTGAATGGTGACAAAGTTAGCAAGGGATATAAGAAATTTGTTGTGCTAAGAAAATTCAACTGCTTCATGAGAATTGACGGTGAAACCTTGAGACAAACTTATGATCGCTATTGTGCTATTGTAAATTCATGTATATCTCTTGGTAAAGTCTTCACCAACAAAGAAATTAATTCGCAATTCTTAGATGCGCTTAGTTCTAGATATGTGCACAAGGCAAGTCATCTAGAAGATTCTGGATTTCTGGATACTTGGCCTCTGCGCAGCTTGTATGCAAATTTGAAAGTGTACGAGCTCAAACTTGATCGAATTGATGAAACTGAAGGTAAAGGAAAATTAGTTTCTATGGTTGCGCAAAAAGAACCTGCGCCTGCTCAAACCTCAGATAATATCTCTACTTCCTCTTTACTAGAAATGGATGACGATGACTTCTCTATGTTTGTAAAGCGATTTTAAAAGTTTAGGAAATTCTCAAAGCCTGGATTCTCAAGTAAAGCTCTTGCTATGTTCTCTCGAGGCAGGGACTCAAAGAAAGATGATGACTTGGTTTGCTACAATTGTAGAAAGCCTGGTCATTTTGCATCAAAATGCCCTACTCCAAAATTTGAGTTCGTGAAGAGGAACAATGCGCAAAGATCATTTAAGCAGCGCAGAATGATTGCTGAAGAAGACTGCACAATAGAACCTAATCATATCTTATGGGATCATGTTTGAGCTCATTGCCAACTTAGTATAATCCTAGAGGGTCACACACAATAGAACGAATCTTTAAAAGGACTACATTGGAATTTTGGAAATTCTGGACTTTCTGAGAAGTGGGCGACCGCACATAATGGATTGGGCGGCCGCACACTCATCTCAGTTTTGTACCAGTTTTGTTTCAGAATATTGTGCGACCGCACAGATGGTTTTGGGCGGCCGCACAGTGATGTCGGGTGGCAGATTCCTCTATTCATCTTGTTGTATTTGATTTAATCATATGAACGGTTCCATGTCTTTGGGTTTCAAAATTTTAAATTCTAATTTCCGCTGGGCATGCTTGATCGAAACCCAACAGTGGTATCAGAGCCCCGTTCATGTTGATTATTTCAATACCTAGATCATGTTATGTGTATATAAATTGTTTATGTGCCTTGCATGATATGAATATTGGAATATGTGATGTTTATGTGTATGTGATTTTATGTGGTTTATTGTTTTGCAACTTTAATCGCACGATTCAATCGCAATAAATAAATTATGGTGGATTCAGAATTGTTGATTATTAATTTTTGATTGGATCAAAGTTTTAATAATCGGGGAAAAACGATTTGAGACAAAATTTTCGAACTTCAAAATTTTGTACATTCTGATCATCTTGGGCGACCGCACAAAATCACTTGGGCGACCGCACATGTTTGGGCGACCGCACAGTGAGTTTTGGGCGGCCGCACATAAGGATCAGATTGTCTGATTTTTGGTTGAAATCAGAATTTGGAATTTTCGAGAGGTTCAACAAAACCAGTAACAGAACCAATCCAGACCTGCTGATCTGGAATGGGTTTTGGGTAGTTGGTTTGTGTGTGGATTTTGGGGTTTGATTTTCCTATTTGTTTCAGTCTTGTGATTCTAAGATTGGTTCAAGGTTTGGATGGCTAATCTGCGTTCATCGAGATTGTGTTTCCCAAACTTGATCGCAATCAAAGTTTCAAAGATGAAACGAAGTTAGAATTATGAAGAGTTCATAATTGCTAAAATTGAGAAACAAAGTTCTTGATTCGATGATTGGAGATCCATGTGGAATTGTGAATGCAATTGGCCTACATTCATCGAGACCATCTATTGCTTAGTTTCGGCCACATGGACT
This sequence comes from Campanula takesimana, assembly GCA_026119855.1. Taxonomy (NCBI): domain Eukaryota; kingdom Viridiplantae; phylum Streptophyta; class Magnoliopsida; order Asterales; family Campanulaceae; genus Campanula; species Campanula takesimana. The sequence continues at coordinate 56,344 of JAOWBW010002470.1, read as the reverse complement.
ACTTTCTTGGTTTCTTGAATTAGTGCGGGATTGTGGTTGCCTAATGGCTTAGTTCGACCGCACTTCTTGTTGTCTTGATTTGGAGATAATGACCAAAGTTGAAATAGTCTCATCCTCATAATTATAGAGAAACTAATGACACATAAATATCATGCTTAAATTAATGGAGATTAATTTAGTGGCTAAACTTGATGTGTAACATGTTTATATTATGTGCTCATAAATGTGTTATATGCTATATGTGATGAACCTTCAAGGAAAGTTTTAAGTCCTTTTGCCATGCCATGATTAAAACACTTGTATATACATGAGTAACTTTATGTGGGCTCGCCAAAGCGAGGTGCATTGATTTTATTCATGTTTGAGCAAGATGAGTGAATAAGAGTTTCCTATGCGTTTAAAATGGTTGGACTTAATTAAGCGTCAAAACAGTTTTGGGCTTAAGGCAAAGATGAGATTTAACATGCTTTTTGAAATTGGATTTCTTAAAGAATCTCATGAAAAGAACTGAGAGTCATATGAGATATGATTGACAAGAGTTGTCTACCTAATTGATTTAATTTTGAGCGGTGCGCCAAAGCGTACTCAAATTAGATTAAAGCGGGATCTCAACCCATTTAAATTATACTATACATTGGATGTATAAAGAAGGTTGTATAATTTGGTGGGAGTATTTGTTTGAAAAATACATTATTTATCTCTTTAATGAAAACCGGTACTTATTAAATTTTGGAAATTTTGCATATTTGTAGATAATGACTAATAACACTCAATCAATGTCGTTGCGATCGATCCTTGAGAAGGATAAGCTCGAAGAGAATGGTACAAACTTTATGGATTGGATCCGTAGCATAAGAATCGTTCTTAGGCAAGAAGATAAGTTGTACATTCTCGATGGGCCTCTCCCCGCTGAACCACCGCCTACTGCCCCTAGGGTAGAAAGAGACAATTACAAGAAACATCGTAATGATTCTAGAGATGTAAGTTGTCTCATGCTTGCTGCTATGTGTTCAAAACTCCAACAAAGTTTGGAACATTTGGAAGCCTATGAGATAGGCGTGGAGTTGAGAACCATGTTTCAAGAGCAAGCTAGGCAAGAGAGGTACAAGACCATTGTTGCATTCACTACTAGTAAAATGAATGAAGGGCAACAAGTGAGTCCTCACTTTCTTAAAATGAAAGGTTATGTAGAGCACCTTGAGAAACTTGGCTATCCAATCCCATTGGAGCTAGCCACAGATATCATTCTTAATTCATTGCCTAAAAGTTATAATCAGTTTGTAATGAATTATAACATGCATGGAATGGATAAGAATCTCTCTGAGTTGCATGGGATGCTCAAAACTGCAGAGATGAAAATTGTGGAGAAAGGTTCTCCCGTGCTCTTGGTTCATGATGGGAAGAAGCCTGGTGCCAAAGGCAAGGGTAAGGCAAAAGTTGTCAAACCCAAGATAAGCAAGGCAAAGGTTGCCAAGGCTTCTGAGGCAAAACCCGATACACAAAAGGATGCAATTTGTTTCCATTGTCAAGAAATTGGTCATTGGAAACGTAATTGCAAGGCTTTCTTGGAAGAGCAAAAGAAGAAGAAGAGCAGCAAGGCTGCGTCGACTTCAGGTATCTATATGATAGATATTCTCCTTTCTACCACTGATTCTTGGGTATTGGATACCGGATGTGGTTCTCACATTTGTCTAAATGTGCAGGGACTAAAGAATAGGAGACTGCTTAAAGAAGGTGAAGTAGATCTACGCGTGGGGAATGGAGCAAGAGTTGCTGCATTAGCCGTAGGGACTTATGAAGTCACTTTACCTTCCGGATTAATTCTTGTTTTGAACAATTGTTATTATGTTCCGGATTTAAGCAGAAATATTATTTCAATTTCTTGTTTGGATAATGAAGGTTTTAAGTTTCTTATTGAGAATAAGAGATTTTCTATTTATTTAAATGATGTGCTTTATGGTATTGCTAATTCATTTAATGGCCTTTATATCTTGGATGTCAAGAACGAAAATAATGTCTATCATGTAAATAAGAAATCTAAACCTAATGATGTAAATCATACTTATATGTGGCATTGCCGTCTTGGTCATATTAATGAGAAGCGTATCTCAAAACTCCATGGGGACAGACTTTTGGGTTCATATGACTTAGAGTCATATGACACTTGTGAGTCGTGTCTTCTTGGAAAAATGACTAAGACACCTTTTACCAAGCTAGGTGAAAGGGCAAGCGACTTATTGGGGTTGATACATTCCGATGTATGCGGACCATTAAGTAGCAATGCTAGGGGAGGATTTCAATACTTCATAACCTTCACTGATGATTATAGTAGATTTGGGTATGTTTACCTAATGAAACATAAAAGTGAAGCATTTGAGATATTTAGAATATTTCAAAATGAAGTAGAAAAACAACTTGGAAAAAGTATAAAGGCACTTCGATCAGATCGAGGTGGTGAATACTTAAGTCAAGAATTTGATGATCATCTAAAGAATTGTGGAATAGTTTCACAATTGACTCCACCTGGAACACCACAATGGAATGGTGTGTCCGAGAGGAGGAATCGGACTTTGTTAGACATGGTTCGATCAATGATGAGTCAAGTTGATCTTCCAATATCCTTTTGGGGTTACGCCCTAGAAACCGCTGCTTTCACACTAAATCGTGTTCCAACTAAATCGGTTCAAAAGACTCCATATGAGATGTGGAGCGGAAAGAAGCCTTGTCTATCTTTCATGAAGATTTGGGGTTGTGAAGTTTTTGTCAAAAGACTTATCTCAGACAAACTTGCACACAAATCTGATAAATGTATTTTCGTGGGATATCCTAAGGAAACTAAAGGATATTACTTTTACAACCGAGAGGACAACAAAGTGTTTGTTGCCCGAACTGGTGTCTTTCTAGAGAAAGAGTTTCTCTCCAAAGAAATCAGTGGGAGTAAAATAAATCTTGAAGAAATTCGAGACCCAGAAAATAACATTGAACCAATGGTGGAGCAAGAACAAGAACCACAAGGAGTTGTGGAACCTGTTGAAAGTACACAAGCAACTCGCAGATCTAGTAGGTTACGATCCGAGCCCGAGAGATATGGATTTCTCGTAACGGATAGTAATGAGGTAGAAATCATTGAGAATGATGAACCGTCAACCTACCAAGAGGCGATGTCTTCTCCTGATTCGGACAAATGGCTTGGAGCCATGGAATCCGAATTGCAATCCATGCAAGACAATCAAGTTTGGAATTTGATTGATGCGCCCGAAGGTGTAAAAACCATAGGATGCAAATGGGTCTTCAAGAAGAAGACTGACATGGATGGGAAGGTGCATACTTACAAAGCTAGGCTTGTAGCGAAGGGTTATAGACAAGTTCATGGTATTGACTATGATGAGACCTTTTCACCCGTAGCAATGATCAAGTCTATAAGAATTTTGCTTGCCATTGCCGCATATCATGACTATGAAATATGGAAGATGGACGTCAAAACCGCTTTCCTGAATGGAAAACTTCAAGAGGATGTGTACATGACACAACCAGAAGGTTTTGAACAAGATTCTAAGGTATGCAAATTGCAAAGATCCATCTATGGATTGAAGCAAGCTTCTAGGAGTTGGAATCTCCGTTTTGATGAATCGGTCAAAGAGTTTGGTTTCATCAAAAACGAAGATGAGCCTTGTGTATACAAGAAGATTAGTGGGAGCATAGTGCTTTTCCTTATTTTATATGTGGATGACATATTGCTCATTGGAAACGACATTCCTACACTTCAGTCTGTGAAGACTTGGTTAGGAAAGTGCTTCGCAATGAAAGATATGGGTGAAGCCGTATATATTCTTGGCATTAAGATCTATAGAGATAGATCAAGGAGGCTACTTGGTTTAAGCCAAAGTACATACATTGACAAGGTCATTAGAAGATTCCGTATGGAAAATTCTAAGAGAGGAACCTTGCCCGTGTTACATGGAGTTTCTCTAAGCAAGACTCAATGTCCTAAGACAAAAGATGAGCGTGAGAAAATGAACGATGTTCCATATGCTTCGGCAATTGGGTCCATCATGTATGCCATGATTTGTACTAGGCCGGATGTATCTTATGCTTTGAGCATGACAAGTAGATACCAATCCGACCCTGGTGAAAATCACTGGATAGCTGTAAAAGCGATTCTTAAGTACTTGAGAAGGACTAAAGACTCGTTTTTGGTCTATGGAGGAATGGAAGATGATCTCGTTGTAAATGCTTACACGGATGCAAGCTTCCAAACTGACAAAGATGATAGCCGATCGCAATCGGGTTTTGTGTTTATGTTAAATGGTGGAGCTGTAAGCTGGAAGAGTTCCAAGCAAAGTACAACCGCTGATTCTACAACAGAAGCTGAGTATATTGCTGCATCGGATGCTGCAAAGGAAGCTGTTTGGATTAAGAAGTTCATAACTGAACTTGAAGTGGTTCCTAGTATTGCTAATCCAATAGACCTTTATTGCGACAATAATGGTGCTATTGCTCAAGCAAAGGAACCAAGAGCACATCAGAAATCCAAACACATACTTAGGCGTTTTCATATCATTCGAGAGATCGTTGATAGGGGAGACGTAAATATATGCAGAGTACCTACTGATGACAATGTTGCGGACCCGCTAACAAAGGGACTTCCACAAGCTAAACATGATGGTCATGTTAGGTCCATGGGTATTAGATACATGGGAGATTGGGCCTAGGGCAAGTGGGAGATTGTTGGTAGTGGTGCCCTAGGCACGTTTAATAAACGTTGTAATTGTTATCATTTATTTCATATCAATAAAGAGATGTTTTGATTATTATTGTTGTTCATGTTTACTTATAATAATCTCCGTCCCTATTACTTGTTAAGCACTAGTATAAAGGCTAAATGATCATGGGATGATCATGTTAGATTTATGGGTACTTGTTTGGAACAAGGTACTGGACATGACCCGCTGTATGAGATTTATGTCATGGTCTATGTCAAACATATATCTCATATTAGTTATGTCATTTGAATCCTTAGACATGAAGTTATTATAGTCTTCCACTTGATGAACATTATGTTTGACATATTCAAACGCTACCTTTAACCGGAAGTTATAAAGGGTATGATTGGCATAATCGGATTCACGTAGGGAAGAATAATAAGCTAAATGGATTTGTCCCTCCTCGGAGAGATGTCAAGCTTGGGCCTCTCGTAGGAATAATGTTGATGAAATGTTCGGCCGGACTCAAATGAATTGATTGGATCAATGTCATTTGGATTATCAACATATTCGGAATCGAGAAAGTACTGAACAAAACAAGTTGACTGTTTGACCATGACTTGTGTTCAATGACATCGTGGACAAAGGGATTGTGACATATTCTAAAGGAATGCGAACTTGTATCTAGTTATACTATTTGGGTAGGTATGACGGTTTGCTAGAACCTAATCATATCTTATGGGATCATGTTTGAGCTCATTGCCAACTTAGTATAATCCTAGAGGGTCACACACAATAGAACGAATCTTTAAAAGGACTACATTGGAATTTTGGAAATTCTGGACTTTCTGAGAAGTGGGCGACCGCACATAATGGATTGGGCGGCCGCACACTCATCTCAGTTTTGTACCAGTTTTGTTTCAGAATATTGTGCGACCGCACAGATGGTTTTGGGCGGCCGCACAGTGATGTCGGGTGGCAGATTCCTAATTTGATTAGGAAACGAATTTTGGACGGATTTTGACACAAGTTTCCTATTTGGAATAGGTCATACTTGTGTATAAAAGACCAAATTCGGCCAGCACTCAAGGGCAATGATTTTGTGAGTCTCAAAGAGTTTGAGAGAGGGTTTATTTTGTTCCAAGACATTCTTGGTTGAGGAACAAAATAATACACAAAATAAATTCCATATAGTTCTTTTGATTGTGAAAAAGTGTTTCACAATTTGGTCTAGCAACCAAGATCAAAGAAGCTCCTTTGATATTCGTTCGAAGTGTGGATACCGCTAGAGGGTGAAAATCATCATCTTCAAAGTTCGTGTTCAAGCTTTGTGATCGTGATCAAGTCTTCAAGTTTCTCCACCAAAGACCAAGAGAAAATTCATAGCCATCAAGGGTTAGTTATTCCTCTATTCATCTTGTTGTATTTGATTTAATCATATGAACGGTTCCATGTCTTTGGGTTTCAAAATTTTAAATGCTAATTTCCGCTGCGCATGCTTGATCGAAACCCAACATTAACTATGGTTGCGCTTCAACCTCGAATGTTAAATCTGTGCACAAGGGCCATGCGCATGAAATCCATGCGCCTAAATGCCAGATGCGCATTCTTAAGAAAACCGCACCCAAACCTCAAAAGATTGTGTTTATCAAAGCAGGTCCTACTACTCCAGTTAAGAATGTTGCGCCAAAGAAAAGTAAAGAGTTTGTAAAAACCCAATCTATAAGTGGCTTACATCATTGTACTGTGTGTAATGGTTTAGGTCACAAGGCTGCAGAATGTCTTTTGCAATTTGCTCCTAATGCCAAGGGACATAAAAATCCTAAGGTTAGACAGGAGTGGGTTGTCAAAAGTTGCTAACTCTAGGACCCAAGAATAAAGGGGACCTGCGCTTTAATATTTATCTTTCAGGTCTCCAGCTTCACTGCGCACTCTTCACAAGCTAAAGCGCATATATGGTATCTCGACTGTGGATGTTCTAGACACATGACTGGAGATGCTAACGCTCTTGAAGATGTGCATGAAGGAAGAGGCCCCTTTGTAACTTTTGGGGACAATAACAAAAGGCACATTATTGGATATGGAAGAATCAGAAAAGATAAAGTGTACATAGAAAAGGTCGCGCTCGTAGAAGGCCTTAAGCACAACTTCCTCTCCATATCACAATTCTGTGATAAAGGTTTAGAGTACCACTTCACTGCAACGCATTGCTATATCAAAGATGGCATATCTGGACTAACTTTGCTCACAGGGAATCGTAAGACTAATGTTTATATTATTGATCTTACTGCTGTAAATTCTATCACTAATCTCTGTTTTGTAGCAAAGAACGTTAGTGAAAGAAGCTGGCTATGGCATAAGCGCTTAAGTCATTTGAACTTCAAATATTTGGCGAATCTAGGTAGGGAAAATCTTGTCAAAGGACTTCCCAAAGTAGCTGACCACCATGATAGAAAATGCGCAGCATGCCAGCTTGGTAAACAACCTAAGCAGTCTTTCTCCAGCAAGATTGCTTCCTTAACTTCCAAATGTTTACAACTGCTTCACATGGATTTGTTTGGATCTATCACCACTACGAGCATTCGAGGAAACAAATATACCTTAGTTGTGGTGGATGACTACTCAAGATATACATGGGTCGAAATGATGATATCCAAAGATGACTGCTATGATATCTTGACTTCTCTCTTTCGAAAGCTCCGAACTCAAAAGGAAGACGACATCGTGAGAGTTAGATCAGACAATGGAACTGAATTCAAGAATAACGGTGTTGCTCAATATTGCAATGACCATGGAATTGATCACAATTTCTCTGCTGCTGGAGTTCCTCAACAAAATGGCGTTATGGAAAGGATGAATCGCACGTTGATTGAGGCTGGAAAAACAATGATAGCAGAAGCAAAGCTTCCAAAGTATTTCTGGGGAGAAGCTATTAACACTACTTTCTTTACTCAGAACAGATCCCTCATCAACAAAGCCTACAACAAAACTCCATATGAGCTATGGAGAGGAAGAGCGCCCAACATCTCTTTCTTCAAGATTTTTGGCTGCAAGTGCTATATCCTCTACAATGGCAAAGATCATAGAGGTAAATTCGACGCCAAAGCAGATGAAGGTATTTTTGTTGGGTATGCCAAATATTCTAAAGCTTTTCGTGTTTTTAATAGAACTACTCTAGTAATTGTAGAATCTGTACATGTTACTTTTGATGAACATTCTCTCCTTGAGCCACATTTGGCTCCAAATGATTCTGATGATTCTGCTGAGAATGTTGAGACAGGTACGCAGCCACAAACTGCACCTACGCAGAATGCTAATCATGATAATCACAATCAGAATCAAGCAAGTCCATCTCATGCACCACCGCCAGAAGTTACAACTCCTGATGCGCAGACACCACCTCCTGCGCATGACATTTCTCCGGTTCAGCAAATCACTTTCGATGATCTCGATGCTGGAGCAAATGAAGTACCCATAGAAAATCTTCGTATTCCTACTACTCAACCTAACTTACCTCCCGAGGTTCGTGAAGTTAGAGATCATCTAACAACAAACATCATTGGTAATCTTAATGTAGGGGTTGGTACAAGGAGAGCATCAAACTTTGATGAGTATCATTCTTTTATCTCTCAAATCGAACCAAAGAAGATTAATGAATCGCTCCAAGATTCAAGCTGGGTTATTGCTATGCAAGAAGAGCTTAACCAATTTGAGCGCTGTAAGGTTTGGACTTTAGTACCCAGACCTCATGACCAAGGAGTTATTGGTACAAAATGGGTATTCAGAAACAAGATGGATGAGAATGGAAGCATCACCAGAAACAAAGCTAGGTTGGTTGAGTAAGGCTATAGGCAAGAGGAAGGAATCGACTACGATGAAATGTTTGCGCCTGTAGCAAGACTAGAAGCTATCATAATTTTCTTAGCTTATGCCTCACACAAAAAATTCAAGCTTTATCAAATGGATGTGAAGAGCGCATTTCTCAATGGTGAACTCCAAGACACGGTCTACGTAGCTCAACCACCAGGATTTGAAGATAGCAGATTTCCAAATCACGTCTTCAAACTTCAGAAAGCTTTGTATAGACTTAACCAAGCTCCAAGAGCATGGTACGATACTCTATCAAAATTTCTGCTAGAGGGAGGCTTCAAGCGCTGTAAAATCGATACAACTCTTTTTATTGCTAAGTATAATGATCACTATTTACTTGTTCAAATTTATGTTGATGATATTATATTTAGCTCTACTAATAAGTTACTTTGTAAGCACTTTGAAAAGCTCATGAAAAGCAAGTTTGAGATGAGCATGATGGGAGAACTCACATTCTTCCTCGAACTTCAAATCAAACAATTGAATGATGGCATCTTCATAAATCAAGCCAAGTACACAAGAAACTTGATCAAGAAATTTGGACTTGAGAATGCTAAAGCATACGACACTCCAATGGCCACGGGAAATAAGCTTGACAAAGACTTAAAAGGTAAGAAAGTTGATCAAACTTTATATCGAGGTATGAATGGCTCTCTCCTTTATCTTACTGCAAGTAGGCTAGATATTATGTTTAGTGTTTTTGTGTGTGCGGGCTATCAAGCGGATCCTAGAGAAGCGCACTTAACTGCTGTTAACGCATTATTTGTTATCTTTCTGGAACTGTTAACCTTGGACTTTGGTACACCAAAGATTCGAATTTCGACTTGCTAGGTTATTCGATGCAGATTACGCAGCATGCACAATTGACAGGAAGAGCACAAGTGGAACTTGTCATTTCCTTGGAAATCGACTTGTTGCGTGGGTAAGGAAGAAACAAGCTGCTGTGTCCATATCCACAACAGAAGCTGAATACATTGCTGCTAGAAGCTGCTGCTACCAAATCCTATGGATGAAGCAACAACTAGTGGACTATGGAATTCATGAAGGAAATTGCCCAATTTTCTGCGATAATATGTCCACCATAGCAGTCTCCAACAATCCTGTCATGCACTCAAAGACAAAGCACATCGACATCAAATATCATTTTCTCAAGGACCACGTGGAAAAAGGAAACATTCATTTAGAGCACATGGGCACAGACAATCAAATTGCTGATATCCTCACAAAGGCTCTTGACGCAAAGAGATTTGTCTTCTTGAGAGGAGAAATGGGTATGCTTGAACTCAGCTAACTTGTCCATATAGTTTGTTACTACTAATGCTCTCGTGTTTGCTTGATAAGTATTCATAGGTTCAGTTTCATGCATCTGCGCAGCCCCTGCGCAGTAAGTTAATACGCATGGAATAACTCAGTTATGAGATTTGAAGAATCTCTGCGCAATATTTGCTCTGCGCAAAATGTCATGCGCACTTCGCGTGGACCGCAGGTAAGTGTTCTATTCATTAGATATTGCACATAGGTCCCTTACGAAAAAGTCAACGCTTAGTCACAAGGGTACTTGTGTCATTAAAATTTTCCCGCGCCTTTATTTTTTGAATTTTCTTGGGAAATTACCTTTTTACCCCTGCGCATGTCCTATTGTCATTAATGCACACTGCAATTGATGACAACGCCTTTTTCGAATGTCTGCTCACCATTTAATGAGGAAGGTGATGCGACAGCAGTCAGCCTCTTTTCGCTGACACACGAGCGCGCAAAGACTACGCATTCGCGTTCCCCTTTCGGCCACGTCACCCTGCTTACGTGCGCCCGTCGTTTCACTAACTCAGCATTTATGAGGAAGTTGACTCGACAGTGACCGGCTTAGAACTTCACAATCACGCGCGCACTAGGCCCGCGCACACGCGCATTCGGTTGGGCCACGTCATCACAACACGTGTCCTACTCCTCTTTTTCTTTAATTGTCCTTGCGCTGACGTCACCCATTTTCCCTTTTTCGGCTTAAAACCACCTGACCTCCTTCTTTTCCCTCTCTTCTGCTCTCTATCTTTCATCAAAACCTCCATTTTCTCTCTCTATTTTCACCAACTTCCAACAATTTCATTTTCTTCTCTCCTTGACTTTCTTTTGTTCATCTTCAACCTCTCTCTCTTTCTTCCATTTTCATCAAACCCTAGTTCTTTAAAATGGCTCCTAATAAAACCGCAAAGAAAATGCCCGAATCATTCTCTCTTCTTCTTCTGAGCAAACTTCCTCCCCCTCTCGTTCTGGGTCTGAACAAGAACAGAAATTTCCCAAGCCCATCGTCGAAGATATGGTATGATTTCTCAAACTCTCTCTATTTTTAATTTTTCCGCCATTGTTGTTCGAAGCTCTAAAAAGCTTCCCTTTTTGATTTTGTGCTTGTTTGTTTATCATTATTTAAATCGTTTGTTGCTATGTGTTCGTTTTCCCCTGATCTACTCTTCTATGTCCTTTATTTCATGATCAGAAACCGATTAATTTGATTTCTGCAAAAATTTTTGGTTCGAAAAAACCCTAGGCAGACGAACGATTCTTCTCATTTTCTGGGTTTGTTTTGGTTTTGTTGACTATATTGTTTACATGGTTGACTTCGTCCTGTTCATGCGGTCATTTCGATGTATTTTTTGTTTAATTTGGACAACTTTGAATTTTTCATGTTCTTGATGTTCTTCGTGTTCATGAACAGTGTTTTCGTGTTCATAATTTTTTTTTATTTTTCTCTTATGCTTTGGCTCGCATAAGAATCTTCTAAGTGTTTGTGTTTTTGCGCATGATTGCTTGGTTTTTACGCACTTCTTTTATGATGTTTTATCAAGTATGGAGTTACTGCGCATAGGTCTATCTGCGATATCTGCGCATGCGCAAAGCTCCATGCGCAATATAATTTATCTAATTCATTTATTGTTTGCGCAGAATCCCTTCTATTTTATTTATGGCTGGGAAGTGAACCCTCAGGATCTGAATCAAGACGCAGTTGGGCGCAGACTGATAAGGCATCTACGCTCATCTGGAATCCTTCCTTTGTTCACTCTGGATCAGCCCTTCTATGTGCCGTCTCTCGTTGATGATTTCTTTGAGACTGCGCGTGTTATTCCTGCTAAGTACAAGGGTGAGAGCATGCAGATTATTATGGCTGTGGTGCAAAACTGCGAAATCTTGGTACACCCAAATCACATACGCAGACTTTGCGACTTCGATGTTGGTGATGTGCCTGATTCATTTGATGCTGCGAGGCAAGATAGGCTTGCGATGAAGTTAGTTGGTGAGCCCACACTTGTCAAACGATGGTCTGTGCATGACAAAAAGGAATTTGGTGAGGTGATGTATCACCTATACACCCTCATTGGAGATTCCCTGAATTGCAAGAATGGCAATAAAGGGAAGATTATTTCTAAGCAGTGGGAGTACTGCGCAGCCATATACCTGAAGGAGAAACTTGATTGGCCGTAGATTATTTGGAATGAGCTCACAAAGGCCATATCCAGGTATGATACGCACCTCAATGCATCCAAGCCTAAGTACATAATGCACTGCTGCCTGCTCTGCAAGCTCCTTCTCCAATACACAGAGTTAAATGACTTTGTAAGGAATGAGCCAGTTCTAAAACAGTCCTGCGCTTCAAAGTTCTACACTCGAGCGCAGCTTCATCTGCTGCGCGATGACATTGGCAACGTAGACTATTACAGGATTTGAAAGTCTAATTCCGATCCAAACAGAGAACCTTGGTTAGAGGTTGAGCCCAAGAAGGGAAGGGCTAAGAAGAGCGCAGGTGGTCTGAGTGCTGCGCTAGAACGTGAAACGTCTGAAGAGGCTACTAGGCGTAAGGGAAAAGGCATTGTTGAGCCAAGCTCTAAGAAGCACAAGGATATCCCCACATCCAATCCACCGCAGGTATTCGGATTTCTGAACATGCCCCTGCTGCTCCTAAGCCTCCATCAAAGAAACGCAAGGCTGATGCGCCTGCGCCTTCCCCAAAGAAGTCTAAAGCTTCTAAGTCTGCCTTTTAAAGGATTCCCCCTGCTACGCAGGATACTGAATCGCGCATGGATCACACTGGTGACTCCGAAGATGCTGCAGTCCAGGGGGAGATAAGGCAAAAGGTCTCTGTTGCGCAAGATCCTCATGTTGCGCCAGCATTTGTTGCTACTGATGCCCCTCTTTCTACTCCTCGCCGCAAGCAGAAGGTACGCAGCAGCGCTAAAGGCACTAAGAGGCGCCATACTCCATCTCCTCCAAGCTCTCCCAGAGAACCCACCACCAGTGAGTTCCAACGCATCAACATCCCTGTTGGCAACACGCGCAGGGTTACTTCCGTTCTGGATGAAGGCATGAATATTGAGCCTAAGGATGAGAATGATGATGATGAAGTAGATCAGGCTATTGATGCTGATGGCGCAGCCCCTCCTAAGACTACTCCTGCTGCGCCTGTTGATGGATCTATTCCTGCTGCGGAGATTCCTGCTACTCAAGAGATCCCTCCTACTACTCCTGCTCCTGAAGATTCTGTCAAGGATGGTGCCACTGCCTCTGAAAGAAGTGAAAATTATTCTGCTAGGCGATCACCTGTGCATAAGTCTCCTGCGTACCTATCCCCTCTAGTTGATCCCATCTCCACCACTTTTCCTCCCAAGATAACAGAGAAACCGGCTCCTGCCTCAATGGTTCCTGCGTTCTCAACCTCTTCTCTCTCCTCCTCGAATGAGCTGTGCCAAATCTTAGAGGCCTTGAATTATATTCAAGTCAATCAAGTTGCTGTGCAGTCTCAGATGGCTCAACTCATCACTACGCAAACAGCCATTCAAGATCAACTTGATGCGCAGCGATTGGAGATTGCTGCCATTAAAGGGGAGAATGCATCAAAGGCAAGTTCATCCGCCGGCCCCTCTGCGCAGCGCACCCCTGACTTACTCAATCAAATGGTCCTGGACTCACTGAAGTCAATTAGCGGGTTGCTTGAAAATGTTTGCACCCATGAAGCTATTGACCGTGGGTTCAAGGAAATTCTGAGGAGGCTGCGCAAGAATTTAGCCGATGGCTTATTTGAAGGGTTCGCAAGTCTTGAAGGGAAAATTATGGATAGATTTGGCCAAGGTGGTCCTGCGCAAGCTAGTGCGCTGAATATGGAGAGTGTTCGGGAGTGCATAACTCAATCCATGACGGATTTTGCTGATGGGTTTAACGCTAGGATGGACCAAGCAATGTTCGATATTCAAGCCAGCGTAAACACTCAGCGCATACATATCGACACTCGCCTTGATGCTACACAGGCCACCATCATCGAAACCATCACAGCTGCGGAGCAGTCATACTTTAACTAGATGACTGGTCATCAGATGGCTTACACCGCAAACTTCAGGGAGCTGCAAGATGACAACAGAGATGTACGCAGATGGATAACCACTTATGTTGAAAAGCTGTGGCTTTCCAAGATAAATTTCAAGAGCTCAAGATTGAACTTATGAACAAGTTCAACAGCCTGCAGAACGAGCTACGCGAAGCCTTGCACTGGATTAACATAGAATAGGTTCTATGTAATTTTCGTTTTTGCGCAAGGTATTTCTTTTTGTGCGCATTTTTTTTTTCTTATTCAAATTGTAATTCCCGAACTATTATCATTTCAAGTTTTAATGAGAAAAATTGCATCATTTGTTTCAAAACCTTGTTCAATTCAATCTTTTCGTTTGTGGAACAATGAATGCATTATTTCACCTCATGCGCATAATCATTAACTGCTCATATTTCTACGCATGATTTTTAAACATTCAGTTTAAACGCATACTTAAACTTAAACTCATATTATTTGTATGCGCTGAATGTTATTTCTGTCTTTCCCATATTGTAAGTTAATCTTTTGGATAGACTAGAAATCTATAGCATGGGCTAGTGTGTGCATTGACTTGAGGCATGATTTACCATTTTCATTTTTATGGACATGTTATTATCAAGTACAATGAATTGCCTTTGTTATAGTAGGTAATGACATCAATCATTTAGGGGGAGATTGTTGGGTATGCTTATCTCTTAACCCTCCTAAGTATGTTAGAATTGATTGATATCATCACCTATTAGTATTTTATGCACTTTAGGACCCTATGTAAGAAGTTTAATAACTTCAATTTTTAGCTTAGTCCATTTTATAGTATAGGCTTAGAATATAGGACTTGGAGCGAAAAGGAATGAAGAACTAAGCAAGACTTTGGTCTCTGCACAGGACTTCTCTGCGCAGGTCTTTGCTGCGCAGCTTTCAACCTTGCTCAGTTTTTCAATGTCTTCAGATAATCTAACTTGGAAAGCGCTTAGAAGATGTACGCTTATTAAAGTGCTGAGTTGTGCAGAAACGACAAAATATGCACACTCAGCAAATCCAACGATGGAGATGCGCTCAGATGAAATAATTCAAATGAAGACAGCTGTCAACCTTCTAGAAGAAGCTTTTGAATTTGGTCTTCATGCTTTGACTCTAACGGCTATAAAGGACACCTGCGCATCAATCATATTGTGCCAGCTCATCGTCCTTGCTCAGAGCTCCAACGGCTATAAAGGACACCTGCGCACCAATCATATTGTGCCAGCTCATCATCCTTGCTCAGAGCTCCAATGGCTACTTTTAAGCTCTCAGCTATAAATAGCCTTCTCATCTTTATTTCCAAGTTGCTAGAGTTTGTGCTTACTAAGTATCCCTGAAGTTGAGAAGATTGCTACTTAATATTCCCAGATTCAAGAACAACCTTCATACCTTCAAACTCCTGCCCAGATCCTAAGCCTTATATCACCAGAATTCTTCGTGCTCTTCATATCATAGATTCTTAGAGCCTAGAATTTCTGACACACATACCTCTCTTGAAGCTTCGATCATTTAGATCTTACTTCTTGAGAAACACCGGTTTAGTCTAGGATTTGCTCTTCATAGAATATATTTTGATTTGAGTTTTGATTCTTTGTAATCTTGTAAAAGCTCCTCACATCAATATAAATCTCATTAGAAAATCCAAGACTAATCATCTTGGTAGAGGATGTAGATCTTTCATCGATCGAACCTCTCTAAATAGCTTGTTCATTATCTTACTGCTTATTTCCTGCTTATCATATTTCTTAATAACTGCTTTGTTTGATCTTATCAAATTGCTATTTGCTGCTATGTTTTGTTATTGCTTATTTCCTTAGCACATTTTTAACCAACTCTTTAGCCAAACTTAGCGCGTGCGTTATTAGTCTCTGCGCAGCTTTCCCTGTGCAGTAGCTACTTTAAATTTCCGCTGTGCATTTCACACTCTCTCTGCGCGCTATACTTAGCTTATTTGAGAACTGTGCGCATAAGCCATTGATTTGCAATTGAAAAGAATTTTAAAACGCTATTCACCCCCCCCCCCTCTAGCATTTTTCATACCCTTGTTGCCCCTTTGGGACCAACATCCACCTTTGCCTCAGTCTGTCTTTCGTCAAAGATACTAGATTTGTCCTTCGAACAACCAGATTTTTCGCTAGCCTCAGATGTATCTTTAAGATACTTAGAATTCTCCTCATCAGTCAAACAACTTTGTCCTTTGAAAAATCAAATATTTTGCATGCATATATCCTACAGACACCCAGACGTGCACCTACATGCACTTAGAATCGCCCCAATGGGCAACTAACAGTCATTCAGTTATGGCCTATCTAGTCGACATTGGATCTTGCCAACTATGACTGATGAAACCGGTGTGTGTTGATCTTCTAATCGTGGCTTGCCCAGTTCACTCCCACCTAGAGTAAAACGCTGCTCCACCTTCTTGTCAACACCCTCACCCATCTCAAAACCTTGGAGGATATACAAGGAACCTTTTCTTTTGCCCTTCAGAATCACATCTGAACGTTTGTAGACATCCAGAACTCCACCTTCACCCTTGAAACTGTATCCCTTCCTGTCCAACTGACTAAGCGGTATCAGATTCTTTGCTACTTGTCGAACATGTCTCACCTTGTTAAATTTGAGAAATTTACCACCCGAAGTTCTCACCTTTACAGAGCCCATGCCAACTACATTGCAGACAGATCCATTAGCCATATAAATACGTTCTCCATCCTTCTGGTCGTACGTTGTAAACTGCTCCTTGCGCGAAAACATGTGATAAGATGTACCCGAATCTAGAACCCATGCAACTTCCTTGCACGCTTCTTCTTTAGTCCCTAGGGCATAATCACAATCCTCATCCAGATTGTTACTGCTTGCAGCCGCAACAGTCGACTCAGAACTATTCAGATGCGAAGTCAGATGTATAACTCTGAAATCTAACCAGGTTATTGTTTCGGGCAAAACAAATTTTATATCTACTTCTAGATCACTAAAATAGACTACACCAGATGTTAGATCTTCAGATTATACAAAATAGCTAAATTTTGATCACAAAACCCTAGATTTAGATCTCCGACTTCAGATGCAGATATCAGAGACCAGAATGTTCTAGATGCGTTCTTGGATCACCAACGAACACCAGATGAACTTCCAGATTCAGATCTACCAGATTTGCTATTGCTAGCACAGATGAGCAATCACTGACTGCTTATCAGATTTATTGATTCTCGATCCGCTACAGTGAAAATTTTCAGAATAACTAAGAAAATCCTAAACTCAAATATGTCAGAGGTAACAGAATACAATACCAAATGTGTCCAACCTAGACATCCATATTTCTGCACGGACCCTGCACGCGGACTGCATGTGCGCTGCACAGAAACTACACGCAGACTGCAACGTTTGCTGCACGCGATCTGCACGTTTTCTGCACGCTATATGCACGTCCAATGCACAATCTTGTACCATAAAATAAATCTATTTTTCCCGTCAGACTTCTCAATTTTCTGGTCTGTCTCGGAATCCATCTCTTCTGCAGCAGCAGAATAACATGATCTTTCTAGACTAACCATGCTCTAATACCACTTATTAGTAAATCAGACCCAAGAGATAGCAGATAATAATGAACGCAAATCAACAAGTAAGAACACATATTTTACGTGGTTCACCAACAACCTATTGGCTACATCCACGTGAAAGGGAGACAAATATTATTACTATGAGATCCAAGAACAGATTACAGATGATCAATCTTGTGAACCAGGAAACACAGGAGATCCATAAAAGAAAACATAGAAATCAGGAAATCTAGTTTTCTATAAATACAAATCTCACTAATCTAGTTGCATGAATTATTGATCACAACAATTCTTGACTGTTCAAACCCTAGATCTAGAATTACAGATTTGGAATCTCTGTCCAACTTCTTGAACTTCTTGAACTAATCTCTAGTTCTAGTTGACAAGTTAGTTATTATGCTAGGGAGAGGGTTGTATTTATATTCACATAAATACTAAAACCTTTGCCAATAAGGAATCCTAATTCTTGTAGAGAAAGCAACTACATTCTATAAGGAAACCACAATCTTTATTCTTGAATACTCCCTCCGTCCCACCTCACTTGAGACCTAAGAGGTAGACACAATAACTAAGGAAAAAGAATAAAATAAGGAAATGTGTGGTAGAAAATGAAGAGAGAGAATGAGTGGGGTTAATAGTAGGTTAGTTTAATGGATTGTGTGGTGGAAAATGAAGAGAGAGAATGAGTGGGTAGGGTAGATTGAATACAAAATTATAAAAATATTACCATTTTGGGGAGTTTCAAGTGAAGTGGGACGGGCCAAAATGGAAATAAGTCTCAAGTGAGGTGGGACGAAGGGAGTAAGTCCTTAATCTTTGTTCCAACATAAAACCTCTTTGATCCTAACAGAAGTTATACTAGGATTATTTCCTTATTTAAAAATGGAATGTTTCTTTATTTAAAAATGTGACATTCATTTGAGAAGGGTAAAAAAATAATGTATCACATTTATTATTATGAAACAAAAATTGGTAAAAGAAAATTTAAAGACAGTTCTTCTTCTTCTTCTTCTTCTTCTTTGTTTTCTTTAGGCCTGGAAATTATGTAGGTTGGGTTAGGTTGAGTTGGGTTAAAGTGGGTTGGTGGGTTGAGACGGGTCCAACCCCTTACAACCTGTTTAAGAAACGGGTCAAACGGGTTGGGTCACTAACGGGTCGGGTCACTAATGGGTTGACCCAACAGTTTTTTTTTTAAATACTTTTTTCCCCTCCCCCCGGTGTGTGGGCGCCCACTTTTTCAGTACCACAATCTGTAGGCATGTAGGCCGCAGGCCTCTAATCTTTCTATTCTCTGCCTTATTCTTTGCGACCTGTTTTTGGCTACATAATATGAACCTGGAAATGGCACAGCCATTTAAATCAACAATGCAACATGCATAGAAAAGGCAGAAGAGAACAACAAAGCCATTTCACTAACACCATTGCCTGTTAGTACACATTACAACAACCAACTTTAATCCATTTTCATGTCCACATGAACAGAGTATGCAAAATAACATAAAAATGTGCCTTGAACAGGGAATATGAAGAAGCATATAAATGCTTAAGTCGAAAACATAACAAAATAGTGCAAAGTGATGTTTTACACAATAAACCAGAATCTAGTTTATCATTTTCCATTTTCATAGTTGATCTATTTTGCCATCGAGTCTGTGGGCGCCTCCAAAAATGGCTGCTGGTGCATCTTTCTTTTGCAAACTCCTGTAATAGCATCATACAGATGACATGAAGTCATTACTCCCTCCATCCCAAAATACTTGTAGTTCTAGGATTTTCACACAAATTAAGAAAAATAATTAAATGCTTTTACAAAAATAATTACCATCATAAATAAGTTCAACCCCTTAAACTACAAGTATTTTGGGACGGAGGGAGTAATAAACAAAAAAATAATCATTACTACATATTTCAAGACAAGAACAACTACATATTTCAAGACAAGAACAAGCTTATAAAAGGATCAACAAATTTAAATTTAAAGATCATTATTGTATATTAATAAGTACCTATTCATAACAAAGACTCGACGTTGCCGTGCTTGCAAAATCCTCAACAAGCGACTCTTCATCATCTTCTCCATCTGAATCATACTTTGCTACTACAAGTTGTTGATAAATTTTATGGCTACAAATCATGCAAATTATCTCATAGTTACCATCTGAAACTTTTTGGTCAAAATATTTCCATACTTCAGACGTTTTCTTCCTTGGTGCAGATTTCCTAGTCCTTTTTCTGCAAATAGATGATCCTTCACTATTTACACTAGTTTCATCCATATTGAAACCTGTTAATAACATTGTTTTTGTAATTTCACCACATGGAATTTAATAATGAATCTAGTCCAAGGAACTGAATCAAAAACAAAAATTGTTTGGGGCATCAACTTTCTTTTAAAATCAACCAAAACCAAAACCCACAATAACAATGCAGATTAATCAGAGACCCCCAAGAAAAGACCAAATAAAATAGACGTAACCCGATCATACAGAGGAGATCATCATCAGAAATGCAAATCAAAGAATGAACCTCATTTTCGAGTAAAAATGGACATTAATTTGGGGAATCAATTTTATTTTTTCACGTTAAATAGCAAAACTTAATCAGATTAACTTCAAGCCTAAAATTTGCAGAACTAACCTTAAATCCACCTCCTTTCGAACTCTGGGACCTGAAATCCATGAATAAACATGATCAATTGAAAGAAAATTAGAGTTTCACAAGTTGTTTAGATAAAAATGTTTAGAAAGTTGGACTTATCTAACCTGGAACAAATGGAGATTGCCGAAGTTGTCTCTGTTGCCTCCGCTGACGTCGCCACGTCGCCGCCGTCAAATGGAGATCGTCGCCGTACTTTGATGGAGATCGAGAAAGGGTGGACTGGGGGCTAGGGATTCTGCAAACGTCCGTCAAATGGAGATCGTCGAATTTGCGTAATGGATTGTAATGGGTTGGACGGGTCAACCTGTTCTAAACCGTTAACGTGTATGGGTTGGAGCAGGTGACCTGTTTTAACCCAATTTTATTTTTGGGTTGGGTAATTAATGGGTTGGGTCAGGTGGGTTTATGGGTAATGGGTTAGTTTTGCCGGGCCTAGTTTTGTTTAACAAAAGATATTTATATGAGATTAATTTTCCTTTTTAATATTTATTTTAAAACAGAATTTCGACCGTTAACACCAGTTATATCTCTCTCTGAAACTTACCTCTTTGAAACAAAAATTAGATGATGGAATGTTAGAAATAATGAAAAGAAAACACCATATCAACATCTTGCCTTTATAGTGAAAGTGAACTATAAATACATGCATGTGTTGAGTAGAAAGAAGCGTGGGGGAAATTGTAACACCCCGAATTTTCTTATAATATCTGAGCATTTAATGGCATTAAATATCCATAAATAACAATAATAAATACTTCAAATTAGGGTTCATAACGGCCCCTTATTTAACCATAAATTCAAACAATAGCGGAAGCGTAACTTAACCTTGTCTTGGTAGGTAACAACCCTAACCATTAATGTACTTCAACTTACATCAAGATAAATAAGCGTACTTAAACTATTAAATTAAGAATCTTCAGTCCACCGTCTTCCTACGGCTGCTTTCCTTGTCTTGACCTTCTACTTAAATCCTGAAAACAAATTTATAGAGAAGGGATGAGCGAACGAATGCTCAGTAAGTTTCATACGTGGCCTCTCCGGTTACTAAGGAGAGACGACCAGAACGAATACTATGAATAACTTTACAAAGATAGGTTCAGTTACTTTTGGATTCAAGGCTGCAGAACAATACAGTCTTATTACTTTTAAGATTTTACTTTCAAAGGATTATGGCACTACAATTCAAAGGGATTTATTCAAGTTTCCGTCAATTCCTTGGTAACGTACATTATAACCTCAATGCCAAAGGTACAATTGGTACACCTAGCTTCTTCAGCCAATAGTGTGGGTCGTAACATATATGGTATCCACACACATATGCTCGGGGTCTAGAATCATCCTTGTAATCAGACAATTCCTGAGAGAAGGCATGTGATCACTCATGCAATCCCTAGTTTAAGGACGAGTCTTTTCTAACTGGACTGTCCTTCAATGTCTTTTCTAACTGGACATTGGATGCCTTAACGAGTAAGCGATTAACTTACAAGTTAAAATTAAATGCCTTAACGAGTAAGCGATTAACTTACAAGTTAAAATTAAATGCCTTAACGAGTAAGCGATTAACTTACAAGTTAAAATTAGAACATACCATGGTACAAGTATGTGATACAAGTTTCAAACTTCGATACTTAGTAGATCGATGGGGACATCACTAAGTATAGATTCTTTCAAGGAACGTTCAATAACGCAGAGTTCATTCAAATACTATCATGCCATACTGATAGCTAACTTTAGAAAGAAATACCGAATTCCAATAAACAGGAGTTCAAATACTGTAAGGAACGTAATCCCTTACCTGAATTGCTTTTCCTCGCAATCTCCCCTCTGTGCAAATCTACAAGGCACGGAGTAATTTACTTTAGTACTCTCTACATTGTTAACTATTTCTACTTAGTTAACTGAGAGATGCGTTTTAACTTCTTTACTTCATTACTTCTTTTCTTACGTCTTAGTTTCTGACTTTTATTTACGAGTCAGTCCTTTAACTTTGATACAATTGCAATTAAGTCCTCTGACTTTGGGTTAATTACAATTTAGTCCCTCAACTTTGGGTTAATTGCAAATTGGTCCTTCAACTTTGGATGAATTGCAATTTAGTCCTTCAACTTTAGTTCAATTACAATTTAGTCCTTCAACTTTGGATTAATTGTAATTTAGTCCTTTGACTTTAGTTTAATTGTAAATTGGTCCTTCACTTTGGATTAATTACAATTCAGTCCTTCGACTTTCCTTTAATTACAGAAAGGTCCTTGGACTTTGGTTTTGTTCATAAGGTCCCCTAAGTTTCTCTTTTTAATCACTTAGGCCCCTTTAACTTCAAAGTTTCCCTTTTTTATTCCTTCTAACTTTAATTCTTTTCAGTTTTAGTCCTCTTCCGTTAGGAAACTAACTGGAACTTCTAATCTTTTCCTTTCTTGCTAACTTTTAACCTTCAAGGTCTTCCAAGTGTTTATTCTATTTCCTCAAGTTACTTTTCTAACTTGTTAACAATCCTTTTAACGATTTTGTTTTCTTTTCCGTTAGAAACTTAACGGAAACATTAACTTTCCATCCCAATTCTTAACATCCTTAATCAAGAATCAACACCCAAGTTAGGTCATCATTGCCGAAACATGCATGATCCAAGATCCATTGATTTGATCAATTTTCTAGTTCTTTAAATTTTTCTAAATTCCCAAACATCAATATTATTTACAATACACTTAACGAGGATCAATTAAATCAACAAAATCAATTCTTCCATGGTTAGGGCCATTCGGCCGAAACTTGTTCCTTGTGGGAAATCCATATTTTCTTCTTTTGATAAACCCAATTCAACCTCAATGATTTATATGTTCAATTCCCAAGCATTGCATAATATAAATCGATCCAATTCAAGATTATAAAATAAATCTTAAAAATAACTAGTATCAAGATTAATCATGGGTTATGATCTTATTGTTATAACATTCAATTCCCACCATTCTAATCATCAAGTTAAACATTAAACTTCAAGGTTAAACATCCTAGACAATAATAATTCTAACCTTTAAAAATTCATATCTAATTCAATAATACTCCAAATCGAATGAAACGAAAACTAGAATTTAGGATTTTACATTACCTTGAGAATGATCGAATTTGATTTAAAAAAAAACTGTCGCAGCTCCTCCTCCCTCCTGTTCTGGCCGGCGGCTGCTATAGGTAAGGTTTAGGGTTTTTTTTTTTTTTTCTTTTCCTTTTGTGTTTAATTGTTTTTTGATAAAACCAAAATACCCTAACATTCACTAACTCAAGTATTTATACTCTTGGTAGATTAATTTGGGTTGGGTTTACTAATACTATTTTCGGGCCAATTCAAATTCCTTGGGCCCACTTCTTTAAATTACTTTATAACTCTAATTATCCTTCAATTAGTTTAACAAAACCGAAATTAAAATAAATAATTAAATTAAAATTCCGGTTATTACAGAAATAATAAGCAAACAGTTTATGATTATAATGTCCAAGTAAAACAACAAAAATTTGCCAATAAAAATAAATAAAAATAAAGTAAAACAACAATAAAAAAACGGCCGGCCGACCAGGACCTTCAACAAGAACATTATTTTAGTATTAATATCAATCACACACACGTACTCATGTAGTACTGTTTTCGCAATTCAAAATTCACCACTTGGTTCCAATTTTGGAGACATTTTCGAAACAAGGGTTCTTCCACGATCCATGTAATGTTTTTGTGAAGAAAATTATTACTCTCCCGTCTCTTAATATATACTCACTCCATCCCATTTTAAGAGTCAAAAAATGGATGGTTGAAGAATTAAGAAAAATGTAATGTGTTGTGAGTGTTGATAGTTGGGTAGGAGAGAGAAAGTGAGGTAGAAAATAGTTAGTGGATAATTGTTGTGAGTATGACATGTAGGACCCACTTTCCATTTTAGGATTTTGACTCGTAAAATGGGACGTCTTTTTAGGAAATTTTTGACTCTTAAAATGGGATGTCTTTATATATATATATATATATATATATATATATATATATATATATATATATATGGTCGCGCTCCTGTGAGAACCATTTTATATGAGAACCATGAGAACCAATCATAACCATTAGATTAGAAAAAAAATCAAGGGTTCAGATGTTAGATACATTGGATACACTTGAATACATTAGTTAATTTTCGATAAACAATTGGATACATTAGTTTTTAACATAGTGTATCCAAGTGTAACACTTAGATACAATACTTATTAACCTATTGTATCCAAGTGTAATATCAAATTTTTTGTAATGTATCTAAGTGTATCAATTGTATCGAACATATGGACCCTTGATTTTTTTTCTAATCTAATGGTTATGATTGGTTCTCACGGTTCTCACGATATTTAGGTTCTCATTTGAGCACCTACCTATATATATATATAATATTTATATGTATATATGTATATATGTATATATATATATATATATATATATGTATATATATATGGTCCAATGAGAACCATTTAAAATGAGAACAGCGAGAATCAAGCATAATCGTTTGATTAAATACAAAATCGAGGGTTCAGATTATAAATACAGTGGACACACTTGGATACAGTAGCTAATTTTCAAAATACAATTGGATATAGTAGTTATTTAAGCTACTCTATCCAAGTGCAATTTTCGAAAACACTTGGATACAGTAGTTATTTAGCTACTGTATCCAAGTGTAATATCAAAATTTAGGTACTGTATCCAAGTGTATCCACTGTATCTATAATATGCACCCTTGATTTTGATTATAATCTAATGGTTATACTTGGTTCTCACGGTTTTCACACAATGGATGCAGTAGCTAATTTTCAAAATACACTTTGATACATTAGTTATTTAAGCTATTGTATACAAGTGCAATTTTCAAAAACACTTGGATACTGTAGTTATTTAGCTACTGTATCCAAGTGCAATATCAAAATTTAGGTATCGTATCCAAGTGTATCTACTGTATCTATAATCTGCACCTTTGATTTTGATTCTAATCTATTGGTTATGTTAAGTTCTCACGGTTCTCACATAATTATGGTTTTCATTTGAGCACCTGTATATATATATATATAGAGAGAGAGAGAGAGAGAATGTGTGTGAGAGAGAGAGAGAGAGAGAGAGAGTACTTCAAAAGTGTAGTAAGTGATAAAAAAAGTTATGGTATATTGGTATGGACAAGTAACTGAGATTATTG
The DNA here is from genome assembly GCA_026119855.1 of Campanula takesimana. Taxonomy (NCBI): domain Eukaryota; kingdom Viridiplantae; phylum Streptophyta; class Magnoliopsida; order Asterales; family Campanulaceae; genus Campanula; species Campanula takesimana. The sequence goes on along the minus strand of JAOWBW010002470.1, from coordinate 30,972 downwards.
ATATTTGTATTCCACAATTTAAGTGAGTATAATAAGTAGTGTACAGAATATAATAATTACAATTAAAAGAAATACTCCCTCCGTCCTTGTTTACCTTATAAAAATTGCCATTTTGGGTGTCCCCATTTATTTTACAAAATCCCAAAAAGGAAAGTTTTTATTACTTTTTAAATAGTGGGACCCACTTGTCATACTCACAACAACTATCCACTTACTTTTCTCTACCCCACTTTCTCTCTCCCACTCAACTATCTACACTCACAACACATCAACTTTACAATCATTTTCTTAATTTTTGTGCAAAACCTCATTTTTATAATGTAAATGGGGACGGAGAGAGTACATTTTAAGGAATGTAGCATAACAATAGAACACCCCAAAAAAATGTGCCCTTATCATCCGACAGACACAGAAAGACTAGATTATATTGTAAATTTAGTCTTGTCATTCTCTAACTTACTCTTTTCGTCCCGTACTGATGGTACTACCTTACCTTTTAGTTGTTCGTATAAATGAGCTTTGAATAATAGTTTAAGATTAATTTAACTATGCTACAAAAAAATGTGAAAAACATATTAATGCATCATTATAAATAATATTAAAAATAATGTTTAATTTTTTCATTATAAAAACTAAGTCAATTTAAAATTATTGTTCAAAATCCATTCGAACGAATAACAAATAAATAAAAAAAATGAGAACTCGTTCCGAGACTGAGAGTGTACAACATGAAACACACCTTCGTGGGGAACCCGAAATTCTTGCCGCAGAGATTCCGCCATTGCGTACGTGCAACAAACGATGTCATGATTCTCTTACTGAAACGTTACTTGTCGAGATTCAGTGGGTAGATGATGGGTTTTATGTGGGTTCGACAAATCTCATCCGTCGATGTTCCAACGAGGTGTTTCACATTATCTACACCTTCTGTTGCAATGTTATCGCAAATTTATTCAGACTAAAGTTTTATTTTCGAATCAATCATTTATAAATTAATCGAGACAAATTTTACTCTTAACGTTTGGGTAATTATCCTTCAAAAAAAAAAAAAAAAAACGTTTGGGTAATTAAAGAAAAATGTGGATCGTCCTCACTAAGAATATCCATGCATGATTATAACTCCGTAGCACATCATAAAGTTTGAGGGATATTGTTTACTTGCAAAATAAAAAAATAAAGAATCGTGTTCAAAATTCTTCTACAACAAGGCAATCGTATAAATATGGATGATGCTCCTTTTTGTACTCCCTAGATCTTGTCCTTAAATGAGTGTCTATTTTCAGGAATATTTTGTCCCAAAATGGGTGTCCATTTTGATCATAACTTTGTCTGTATATGTTTTTTTTTCAAATTTTTTTATCGGTCTCTTTATACTTGCAAAAACTAATTGTTTGTAGGAAATATTCCACAAGAAAGACCAGAATCACAGAATAATAAATCATAAACTGGAAATGATCAAACAGTAAAGTAAACAGAAACTGGAATGAAGTATATGTGCCGAGCCGTGTGTTAGACACACTGTCCTTAAGACTTATTCTCCCTCTCACCGTGAGTGCTTGAGGTTGCTGTTTGGACGCTAGTCTCTCAGGATCACTCGCACGAACCGGATGCTTCCCTGCACTAAGAGATTCCGGCGAATTGAGGTTGTGCCTTGACAGTATCACCACAAATGAAGATGCAAGAGGCCAATGGAGGAATGAAACAATATGCAACAAGAGAGAAGATGTGAGACAATGCTGGAAACAATGGTTTCTTTCTGTGTATCTTCTCTTGCACTGGTTTGTTCTCTTTATATACTGATCCAAGAACTCGAAAATTAATTAAAGGATAAACCCAATCCTTAATTAATTTATGGGAGAAGAGATAAGGAATGACCCTTCACTTGGTATTCCAGTTCAGATGGGATGAACTTGTTTCTGTTAAAAAATTTGACTGTAAGGTCAAAAAAATTAAGCAAAAGGTGAGCTCGCACGGACAAGTCAAATTGGTGCTACATTCGTGTCCGCAGGACGCACACACACATGAGTTCGGACCTCGCAAGACAAATTGGGTCCATGATTTGCACCCCCCCTGCGCGCGAGAGAGAGCCTCTATGCAATACAAGCTTGAACACTAGTCAAGTGCTCAAGCCTTTATACAAGCTTCCCTTTACATTTCTTTCCAATGTGGGATAATTTCCATATTCCCATTTCAACCCACCAACTTTGAGCCTTCATATCTTATTCATCCCAATACCAAATTGGACAAATGAATACATTATATCAATGTTCTCACGGAGTAGAACACAAACCCACAAACAACTTTGTCATTCGACAAATTATTTATCAATTAATTAATACACAAAATTAAGGAAAATACTCATTTCCTTCACATTTTTCCAACAATCCCCCACATGAAGGAAATAATGAGGAATTTTGGTGATAAAGTCCAACAGTTGAAAACCTGCATAGGATATGTATGGGATTGCCCTTTGAACCTTCCCTTGTAAACGTATACTTATTCTACTCGCTAATCAGTAGACGCGATGTCCTTGAACTGTCAGCTTTTTGTGTAGCCAGTCATATACGTTACACAGGTATCTCCCTAACACAATTCAATTCTCATAGCTGTGTCCGTTTATGGCCGTGGAACACAATGCCTGGTTCTGTGAGAGGGTCTAAGAATTGAGCCTCACACAATTCTCCTCGAAGCGGCCCCACTTCTCTCTCACATAGGTGATTCTTCTAAGTAACCCGGTTTACTCCATAAGAATCATTAAAAGCCATAGGCTTAACCTTTCATCTCGGGATGTCACTTTTAGGAATGGGTATGGGGTTAATCCCCACAGTGACGCTACAAGTCTTTTAACGGTTAGGTGGTCCCTTTTGAACCTAGATCTTGGGATCTCCAATCAGATAGGTTGGGTTTTCCGCCGTGGTTAACTTCTCAAGAGGCTTTAAACCCATTCCCCTTGTTGATCTCGCAACTACCTCTCTATTTAACCCTTTGGTTAACGGATCTGCTAAGTTATCCTTTGACTTCACATAGTCAATGGAAATGGTACCAATTGAGAGTAGTTGTCTTATGGTATTATGTCTTCGACGTATATGTCTCGACTTACCATTGTACATGTTGCTTTGTGCCCTACCAATTGCAGATTGACTGTCACAGTGTATACAGATTGGTGGCACTGGTTTTGTCCATCTTGGAATATCTTCTAGGAAATGGCGTAGCCATTCCGCTTCTTCCCCACATTTGTCCAATGCTATAAACTCAGATTCTATCGTGGATCTAGCTATAACAGTCTGTTTAGAAGATTTCCATGATATAGCTGCACCTGCTAATGTGAATACATATCCACTTGTAGACCTTGAGTCTTTGATATCAAATATCCAATTAGCATCGCTATACCCTTCAATCACTGCTGGATGTCTAGTATAATGTAATCCATAATCACGAGTATGTCTCAAGTACCTTAGTACTCCACAATACCCTTCCAATGATCCGCTCCAAGATTACTTGTGTACCGACTCAGTTTGCTAACAACATAAGCAATATCTGGTCTTGTGCAACTCATCAAGTACATTAGACTTCCAATGATCCTAGAATATTCTGTTTGAGACACTGGTTCTCCTCTATTCTTTGATAGATGTTGACTTGGGTCAATTGGAGTACTAGATATTCCATTGTCATCCTTGCTAAATTTCTCAAGAATTTTATCCACATAATGAACTTGGCTCAATACAATTCCATTGGATATTCTGGAAATTTTCACTCCAAGGATCACATCCCCTAGACCCATGTCCTTCATGTCAAACTTTGAGTTCAACATATATTTTGTGGATTTGATCATCTTGTCACAACTTCCTATGATAAGTATGTCGTCTACATAAAGACACAAAATGACATAGCCATTTTTAGTGTTTTTGGTATAAACACACTTGTCACATTCATTTATCTTGAATCCACTTTCCATCATGGCTTGATCAAACTTTTGATGCCATTTTTTGGTGCTTGTTTCAAGCCATATAATGACTTCACTAATTTGCACACTTTTTTTTCTTGCCCTGGTGCAACAAACCCTTCAGGTTGTTCCATGTAAATCTCCTCATCTAAATCACCATTCAGAAAGGCAGTCTTTACATCCATTTGATGCACTTCAAGATTGCGCAAAGCGGCAATTGCAAGTACAACTCTGATTGACGTTATTCTTGTGACAGGAGAATACGTATCAAAATAATCCAGGCCTTCTTTCTGTCTCTAACCTTTAATTACAAGTCTGGCCTTATATTTATCAATCGTGCCATCTGGTTTCATTTTCCTTTTGAAAATCCACTTATATCCAAGTGGTTTGCTTCCCGGAGGAAGATCCACTAACTCCCAAGTGATTTTGCAAAATAGAATCAATTTCACTTTTGATGGCTTCTTTCCACAAAGGTCCTTCTGAAGAGCTCACAGCTTCTTGATAACTTTGTGGTTCACTTTCTAGCATGTAAGTTAGAAAATCCGTCCCAAAGGATTTTTCTACTCTAACCCTTTTGCTACGTCGAGGTTCCACCTCTTCTTCCTCACCTTTGTCTTGAATGTGTTCTTCTTCTATTGAATCTTGTACCCGTGTTGATGAGCTTGCCTCATTTCTTGACTTGCACGGAAATACATTCTCAAAGAAGGAAACATTCCTAGATTCCATTATAGTGTTCTTGTGTATATCTTGAATTTTCGATTCATACACAAGGAATCTATAAGCACTACTGTTATTAGCATACCCAATAAATATGCAATCTACAGTCTTGGGCCCAATTTTCACCTTTTTAGGTGGAGGTACGGCTACCTTTGCAAGACATCCTCACACTCGCAAGTATTGGTAGGATGGTACTCTTCCATGCCACAATTCATAGGGACTTTTGTTCAATTTCTTTCGAGGTACCTTATTCAACACATAGTTAGCTGACAACACAGCTTCACCCGGTAGTCCCGAACTTATCAACATGGCGTTCATCATTTCTTTCAATGTCCGATTCTTGCGTTCGGCAACACCATTTTGTTGAGGTGTATAAGGTGCCGTGGTTACATGTTTGATTCCATGTTGAGCACAAATTGCTTCAAATGGTGATTCATATTCTCCACCACGGTCACTTCTTAGCACCTTTATTTTCCGGTTAAGTTGATTCTCAACTTCATTTTTATAGAGAACAAACTTCTCTACTGCCTCATCTTTACTTTTGAGGAGATACACATAGCAATACTTTGTACTATCATCGATAAAAGTTATGAAGTACTTATTGCCACCTCTTGTTCGTGTTGACTTAAAGTCACATAAGTCTGTGTGAACTAACTCTAGAGGTTCACAATTTCTTTCAATTGAATGGAATGAACCTCTTGTTAATTTTGCTTCCACACAAATTTCACACTTATGTTTGCAATCGACTTTGAACTTTGGAATGCAATTCAAGTTAATTAATCTACGTAAAGTATCATAATTAACATGTCCTAGTCTACCATGCCACAAATTGGAAGACTCAAGCAAGTAAACGGAAGATTTGTTCATTTCATTAGCCTTTGGCTTAACAACCATTACACTGAGTTTAAACAACCCATCCGTTACATAGCCTTTTCCCACAAACATCCCATTCTTGGACAAAGTCACAACATCAGACTCAAACACAAGACGAAATCCGTGTTTGTTCAAAAGCGAACCAGACACCAAGTTCTTTCTGATCTCAGGAACATAAAGAACATTGTTGAGAGTCAGTTCTTTCCCGGAAGTCATCTTCAGAACTACTTTGCCTTGACCCTTAATGTCAGAAGTAGCAGAATTCCCCATAAACAGCTTTTCACCATTCTCAAAGGCTTCGAAAGTACTAAACATGTCCTTATTGGAACACACATGTCTAGTTGCCCCGGTGTCAATCCACCACTGGTTTGGGTTTGAACCCACCAAATTCACCTCAGATATTACCGCCGCAAGGTGCATCTCAGAAACCTCCCTTGAGATATCTTCCACCATGTTTGCCTCACGAGTTTTCTTAGGCATCCTGCAAGTAGCAGCCTTATGGCCTTCACCACCACAGTTGTAGCATGTTCCCGTGAATTTCTTCTTGGAAATGCCGCCTCTTGGTTTCAACTGGGACTGTTTCAACGCAGTCTTTCCTTTACCCTTTCCATGACCCTTGCCTTTGGAGCTTTGACCATGCTCCATAACATTAGCTTTGGCCACACTTGGGTTGTGTCTCTTCTCGGCAGCCCTATTGCCTTCCTCAATACTGAGTCGAAGAATCGGTCCTTCAACGTCCATCTCCTTTCGCTTGTGCTTTAGGTAATTCTTGAAATCATTCCAAGCAGGAGGCAATTTTTCAATGATTGCAGCCACTTGAAACTTTTCACAAAGAATCATACCTTCAGCAAGCACCTCATGCAAAATTACTTGCAACTCATCCACTTGGGATTTCACAGTCCTTGAGTCCACCATCTTATAATCAAGGAAACGGGCAACAATAAATTTCTTTATTCCCGTATCATCAATTTTGTACTTGTGGTCCAAGGATTCCCATAGTTCCTTTGCAGTCCTCTTCTTTCTATACACACCGTAAAGAGATTCAGAGAGGCCATTCAGAACATGGTTCCTGCAAAAGTATTCCCCTTGCTTCCATGTTTCAACTGCAGCCAAGGTTGCCACATTAGTTTCATTCTCGGCCACTATTGGCATATCCTCTTTCAGATATTTAGCCAAATTCAGAGTGGTCAAGAAGAATTGCATCTTCTGTTGCCACCTTTTGAAATCAAGGCCAACAAATTTGTCTGGCTTCTCGGCATGAGTGGTTGAGATGTGCACAGTTTGAGGCCCTGCCATCACACTAGCACCAGTTGCAGTTGGAGTCACAATAGGAGTCCCAGAATTAGTTGATGTGTTTGATTCATTAGCCATATCTGAAACACAAGCAACCAGTAAATATTGTGTACTATAATCAGTTGATGTATTCTGTAAGTGGTTCCTTCTTGCAGAAAAAATAAGTCTTAAGATTGTTGGAAATATTCCACAAGAAAGAACAGAATCACAGAATAATAAATCATAAACTGAAAATAAATAAACTGGAAATGATCAAACAGTAAAGTAAACAGAAACTGGAATGAAGTATATGTGCCGAGCCGTGTGTTAGACACACTGTCCTTAAGACTTATTCGCCCTCTTACCGTGAGTGCTTGAGGTTGCTGTTTGGACGCTAGTCTCCCAGGATCACTCGCACAAACCGGGTGCTTCCCTGCACTAAGAGATTCCGGCGAATTGAGGTTGTGCCTGGACAGTATCACTACAAATGCAGATGCAAGAGGCCAATGGAGGAATGAAACAATATGCAACAAGAGAGAAGATGTGAGAGAATGCTGGAAACAATGGTTTCTTTCTGTGTATCTTCTCTTGCACTGGTTTGTTCTCTTTATATACTGCTCCAAGAACTCGAAAATTAATTAAAGGATAAACCCAATCCTTAATTAATTTATGGGAGAAGAGATAAGGAATGACCCTTCACTTGGTATTCCAGTTCAGATGGGATGAACTTGTTTCTGTTAAAAAATTTGACTGTAAGGTGAGCTCGCACGGACAAGCCAAATTGGTGCTACATTCGTGTCCGCAGGACGCGCACACACATGAGTTCGGACCTCGCAAACCAAATTGGGTCCATGATTTGCACCCCCCCCTGCGCGCGAGAGAGGGCCTCTATGCAATACAAGCTTGAACACTAGTCAAGTGCTCAAGCCTTTATACAAGCTTCCCTTTACATTTCTTTCCAATATAGGATAATTTCCATATTCCCATTTCAACCCACCAACTTTGAGCCTTCATATCTTATTCATCCCAATACCAAATTGGACAAATGAATACATTATCTCAATGTTCTCACGGAGTAGAACACAAACCCACAAACAACTTTGTCATTCGACAAATTATTTATCAATTAATTAATACACAAAATTAAGGAAAATACTCATTTCCTTCACATTTTTCCAACATAAAATTATAAGATTATATATGAATATTTCCACGAAATCGTACAGAAAGTTATGTCCCTTAAAATGAAATTTGGACACTCATTTAGGGACGGGGGTAGTAACACTTACTTCTAAAACAAATAAATTAAATTGAATTAAATTAAAAGTATAAATTTAATTAAATTAAAAAGTAAAAATAGAAAGTACAAAAAAGATTGGAAAATAAATGAAGAAGAATATTGTAACACCTATGGCCTCAATTATATAAAAAAATTACCATAAATTTAATTAAGTAATATAAATTTTAATATAAAAGTCATTAAATTTAATTTGATATTTTTTTCAAAAAATGGCCTCTAATTAGTTATATATTTGAAATTTTAAAAACAGATTTCTTAATAACTAACATAAAAATATATTAGTAATTGTAACATATTTTTTCTATAAAATCATATCAAACAATTTTACTATATAATTCTTAAGAGTCGGTCTTGTGAAAAACGCGTTTTACACTAAGCTATGAAAAAACGTGTTTTTCTCAATTGTCTTCTCTAATATTATCATGTGTCTTCTCTAATATTACAAAGTGCCTGTTGTAATATTTCACTTATAAATATTCAAGCAGACACTTTTATATATTCAAAGAGGCACTTTTAGTGGTAGTTTTAAGACTGCTTGTCTTACTATTACAAAGTGCCTTTTGGATTATTGAAAAATGCCTCTTCTATTGTCAACAAGTGTTTTGTTGGTTTTTAAAATTTTCAAAACAAGTCTGCCCTAGTGTTAAAAAGTGCCTCATGTTATATTGAAAAATGCCTCCTATAATGTATAAAAGTGTCTGGTAAGTTTTTGTAAGTGTCAAGAGAGTTTTTCTAAGTTTTAAAACAAGTTTCTGCTTTAGTATTAAAAAGTGCCTCCTGTAGTATTGCAAAATGCCTCCTGTAAAAAAGTGCCTGATGAGTTTTCGTAACTTCCAGTTATTTGCAATAATGTCACCGAGTCTTTTAATAATGTTCCATTTATTTACAAAAATGTCACTCCGCATATAAAAAAGTTTTACATTAAAACACGTGTAAAACACGTTTTTCTTAAGATTTTCTAAATTCTTAATCTACGTGAAAGTAGTTATTTATGCTCCTTATAAGTGATGTCGGATAGATTAACAATTTAGTGAAGTACTATGTATAAGGATACATGAATTACTTGTAGATATGAGTGCGTTTAAGACATAAAATTGGTAAAGCGTGCAGCACTTCATGGAATAATAAAGAAAGGGGTTTTTATGAAAATGATATACTTCGATAACGAAAATTGATGGTCATAGTGTTGACATGAACTATCTACCACCAATTTTTTTAGGTCAAAATCTTGGGTAAAACGCGTTTTACAAAACGCCCAGGAAAAACGTGTTTTTAAAAAAGCGCGGTGAGATTTTTGTAAATAATCGGTGTTGTGGAAATAGCCCTCCACTACCAAGCAAACCCACAAGAACAATAAGAGCACACAAACAAAGCACAAGAAATCAAAGCAAGAAAAGACACAGAAATTGTTTACCCAGTTCGTCAATATGTTTGACTACGTCTGGGGGCACTACCAAGCCAGGATCTTGCACTATAATATGTTAAATCTGAGTTACAATGAGTATGGGGGCGGAACATTGTTTATATAGCAAACCAAGAGTAAGACCTAAACCTAACCATAAGAGAAATCCTGAAAATCTGCACTTTCTCGGCATTCCAGGCGCCCGCTTGAAGGGGACCAGGCGCCCGCTTACATACCATTCCAGGAACCGGACCTTCTGTCCAAACCGGGCGCCCGCCTGGTCAATACCAGGCGCCCGCCTGGAACACTGCTTCAGATTTTTCTTCTCCTTGTTCCTTTGAGGGATCTCTACTCCAACAATCTCCCACCTAGAGATCAACCGCATATACAAACCCCGTATCCGTCTTCAACTCATCTTTGGTGTCTTCCTAGTGCTCACCTCGATCATGGTAGTGCCTTCCTCCTCTCTTATTCTCCAAGCCCAATTGAAGCTATGCATAGCTTCAACTTTTCAAGGTTTACCACCTTGGTCAACATGTCAGCCGGGTTCTCCGATCCCAAAATCTTCTCCAGCCTTAAGATCTTCCTCTCCAAGAGATGCCTGATGTAGTGAAACCTCAGCTCAATGTGCTTCGTCCTAGAATGAAACGCCGGATTCCTAGCCAAATGTATTGCACTCTGACTGTCACTGTAGAGAGCATTACCACTTCGCGTCTTCCCAAGTTCACCCAAGAAGTTCTGCAACCATACCATCTCTTTGCTTGCCTCTGTCACTGCCACATATTCTGCTTCCGCAGTCGACTGAGCCACGATCTTCTGCAATTTAGAAGCCCAGGAGATAGCCGTACCACCCAATGTGAAAACATAACCCGTGGTACTCCTCCTCTTATCAAGATCACTTGATGCCAAATCCGCATCCACATAACCCGCTAACACGACCTCCTTGCTTGAGAAACATAGAGCCTTACCAGCAGTACCCTTTAGTAGCGCAGGATCCATTTAACCGCTTCCCAATGTTGCTTCCAGGATTGCCCATGTACCGGCTGACTACTCCCACCGCATGTGCAATATCCGGCCTTGTACACACCATGCATACATTAGACTCCCCACTGCCGAAGCATATGGAGTCCTCTCCATCTTGTCACGCTCTTCCTTGCCCTTAGGTGAGTCCTTTTCGGATAGCTTGAAGTGCATACCCAATGGTGTCCCTGTTGGCTTTGCCTCTTCCATGCAAAACCTTGCCAAGACTTTCTCAACGTATTCTGCTTGTGAAAGAACCAACTTACCCAACTCCCTATTCCGGTCAATCCGCATGCCCAAGATTTTTCTGGCCTCCCCCAAATCCTTCATCTCGAACCGTTCTGACAACTGAGTCTTCAATCTGTTTACCTCTCTACTGCTAGAGCCCGCTATTAAATGTCATCCACATATAACAGCAAGATTATATACCCATTGTCCGTGTTCTTGAAGTAGCAACAGTGATCCGCCTCACATCTGACAAAGTTAATGTCATGCATGAATCCATCAAACTTCCTGTACCACTGCCTAGGAGCTTGTTTAAGGCCATACAAGCTCTTAGTCAACCTGCAAACAGTTCCTCGTTACCCTTAGACAAATATCCCTCTGGTTGTCTCATGTAAATTTCTTCCTCCAAATCCCCATGAAGGAAGGCCGTCTTTACATCCATTTGCTCCAGCAATAAGTTATTCGCCACTACTAGCCCCAGAACCATTCTGATAGTGGTCATCTTCACAACAGGAGTGAATACCTCGGTGTAGTCAATACCGTACTTTTGCTGAAACCCTTTTACAACCAACCTTGCCTTGTAACGCTTACTGCCGTTTGCTTCCTCCTTAATCCTGTAAACCCACTTGTTATGCAATGCCTTCTTCCCCTTAGGCAGTTTAATCAACTCCCAAGTTTTGTTGGCCTTCAATGAGTCCATCTCATCATCCATCGCAGCTTTCCAATTATCACAAAGTGAACTACGAACAGCCTCCGCATAACATTCTGGTTCCCCACTATCTGTCAACAACAAATAGTAATTTGAAGGAGTATACCTGTCAGGTGATCCACGCAACCTGCTGGATCTACGCAGCGGAATATCCGGTTCCGGAGTATGTGGTTCATCTTCAGTGACCCCCTGACCTTGGTCATCATGAACCGTCCTGCTCCCACCCGAGTCTGGAATATCCACCTCTACAACCTCCGGTTCCGAACTAATATCATCAGATGCCCCCTTTCTGTCCTTGTACAATACCTGTTCATTGAATACCACATCTCGACTACGAATAATTTTATGGTTTTGGTCATCCCAAAACTTATACCCGAAGTCATCCCCACCATACCCAATAAACGTACATTTACAGATTTTGCATCTAACTTAGTTCTATCAGCAGAATCAATATGAACATATGAAACGCAGCCAAATATGCGAAGAAAGGACAGATTTACCTGCTTGCCACTCCATGCTTCCTCTGGAATTCCATTCCCCAATGGTACCGATGGTCCCCTATTGATCAAGAAAGCCGCCGTGTCAACTGCATATGCCCAAAACGTCTTCGGAAGTCCACACTTCAACCTCATACTTCTAGCCCGCTCGTTCAATGTCCTGTTCATCCTCTCTGCAACCCCGTTGTGTTGTGGTGTGCCCTTTGGAGTCTTCTCCATGCGAATGCCATTCGCTGCACAATATTCCTTGAATTCCCCGAGCTCATACTCCCCTCCGTTATCTGACCTCAAGCACTTAAGCTTAAGTCCCGTCTGATTCTCCACCAAGGCCCTCCATTTCTTAAACACCTTGAATGCCTCATCTTTGTGTTTCAAGAAATAACCCAGACCTTCCTTGTTGAATCATCAATGAAGGTCATGTAATATGACGCACCACCCAGAGAAGTTACCGGAGATGGTCCCCACAAATCCGTGTGAACCAGTTCTAACTTTGCTTCCCTCAAAGCCCTACCTGTCCTCGAGAAATTACTTCTCGCCTGTTTGCCAAACACACAATCTTCGCAGATCCCCACGTCGACTGTCTTCAAACCCGGTAGTAGTCCCTTTGAACAAAGTATCTTCATCCCCTTCTCACTCATGTGACCCAATCGACAGTGCCACAAATCAGTATCACCCTTGGCTGACGCCACCGCGATACTATCCTTGGTGTTATTCGCCAAATACAGTGTCCCCTCCTTATCACCCCGAGCGATCTCACGATCCTCCTTGGTAATAACCCAGTTCCTGCAGCCGAATGTTACCTTGTAACCTTCTTCGTCCAACTGCCCAACTGATAATAGGTTCTTTTTCAAACCCGGAATGTGCCTGACCCCGTTCAGATGTAGGACCTTCCCGTCCGATGCTCCTATTCTGACATCCCCCTTCCCCTTGATTTCCAAAGGCTCGCCATCCGCCAGATAGACCTTACCGAAATCACCGGAAGTATAATTCTCCATCTCTTCTGCATGCCCGCAAGAGTGGAATGATGCCCCCGAATCCAGCACCCATGATTCTAGTGCACTACTAACACTTAGAACCAGTACATCATCACCTTCGACTGTCACATTCACCGAATTGCCCCCACGATTGGACAATCCTTTTTGTAGTGTCCTAACTCCTTGCAATGATAACACTGCACCGATCCTTTCGCAACCCTTGGTTTATCTCTGATCTCCACGGCCTTGCCCTTACCACTCACCATGTTATCCCTAGATTCAGTTCTCCCTTGTTTGCTAGTACCCGGCCTTCCCCTGCTAGTAGTAGCTAAGGCCGATCCCGAAGCAGTCGATGTCCCCAACTTCTTCATGCGATTTTCCTCGCCCAAGAGAAAGTCTTTAACATCATCATACTTCAATTGTTTTTACCTGCTGAAGCATTGATCGCTGTCACCGTCCCGCTCCAACTTCCTGGTAAAGACGCTAGTAACAAGCACGCATGAACCTCATCATCAAACGTAATCTCCAACGCAGTCAATGAGTCTATAACATCCATAAACTCATCGATGTGTTTAGCCAAGGATCCTCCCTCTTGCATCTTGAGACTGCCCATCTTGCGTATCAAATCAACCTTGTTTGCAGCAGATGGAGTTTCAAATCTCTCAGTAAGATAATCCAATAGCTCCTTTGTGGTCTTCGCCTTCTTGGTAGTCTTCGTGATCCACTTCGACAAAGTAGATCTAACTACCCCTAGGGCCTTCCGATCCATGAGATCCCAATCTTCTTGCTTTTCTCCTTCCGGTTTGACACCCTTTAGAGGCTTATAGAGATCTTTGTTGTACAAGAGATCCTCTATTTGCATCCTCCAAAACCCGTAGTCAGAACCATCAAATTTCTCAACCGCCTGTTTGTCCTTGCCCATTCTTGATTGCTTGACAACACCCAATCGCTTGATAAACCAATCTTACGATTAACCCTGATCTCCAACCAGAGCTCTTGATACCAGTTGTTGTGGAAATAGCCCTCCACTACCAAGCAAACCCACAAGAACAATAAGAGCACACAAACAAAGCACAAGAAATCAAAGCAAGAAAAGACACAGAAATTGTTTACCCAGTTCGTCAATATGTTTGACTACGTCTGGGGGCACTACCAAGCCAGGATCTTGCACTATAATATGTTAAATCTGAGTTACAATGAGTATGGGGGCGGAACATTGTTTATATAGCAAACCAAGAGTAAGACCTAAACCTAAACATAAGAGAAATCCTGAAAATCTGCACTTTCTCGGCATTCCAGGCGCCCGCTTGAAGGGGACCAGGCGCCCGCTTACATACCAATTCCAGGAACCGGACCTTCTGTCCAAACCGGGCGCCCGCCTGGTCAATACCAGGCGCCCGCCTGGAACACTGCTTCAGATTTTTCTTCTCCTTGTTCCTTTGAGGGATCTCTACTCCAACAATCGGAACCTCTCAAAAGGTTGTGGATATCAATATAAAGTCTTTTGGATGTAATTTTTGAAGCACATTTGAAGAAGGTCATGGCCAACAAACATTCTGGATATCAACATCAAATTGTTCTGGATATATATATAAAGTCATCTGGACATGACATTTGAAGAAGGTCATGGGCAACAACCATTCTGGATATCAACATCAAATTGTTCTGGATATATATATATATATAAAGTCATCTGGACATGAGTTTCAAGCACATTTTAAGAAAGTCTTGGCCAAGAAAAATTCTGGATATCAACCTCAAAAGGTTCTGGACATCAATAATAAAGCCATCTGGATATGATTTTAATGATATTTGAACAAAGTCATGGCAAACAAACCTTCTGGGTATCAAGTTAAGAGGTTCTGTATAGAAATAATAGAGGTTTTGTATAGAAAAAAATTTAAAAAAATATGATTTTTTTAGTGCAAGCGAGAGTGTATATTTTAGTGTCAGTTCTAGTGTTTTTATAGCAAGTTGTAGTGTTTTTGATAGCCAGAGAGCATTTTGAAAGGACCTTTAAAGCTGAAAAGAACATTTGAGACTGATAGCTAGAACATTTGAATTGGATAGCCAGAACCTTTGAAAGCGATATCCAGATGATTTTTTTTTTAAAAGAGAAACAGAAGTCATGGGCTTTGCCCCTGGTTCTGTGTTTAAATCGCCAAAAAACGTCGTTTAGGCCTTCAAATTGTCGTTTGAAGTTTTTTTCCAACAAATCGCGCAGTTTTTGCAAAACACGTTTTTCCTAATCACTTGGAAAAATGCGTTTTACGAGAGACCAACCCATTGTTTAGCCTAATAATGAGCTTGAACGTTCTTTTGACAAAAATTTACTATTGAAAAATAAATGAAGTATGGTTCTTGCTTACGTTTCTATTTTGCATGGGAAATTTATTTTAAGATGGATTTTTATTCTTATCGTGGTATCAAAACATGCTCTTTACAAGTACAACTTTAAAGCGGCACATGATGATTTAGCTCAACTCCATTAAAACGTAAGTGTCCACGCTGTAAGCCTAAAGTTCTGTTGCACGTGAGTTGTGTTTTGATGTTGGGATTAGAGTCAAAACGGAGATGAAGGTTCGAGACTGCAATGAAGAAAAGTGAGCAAAATAGCGGAAGACTCTTAAGCCTATGCAGGCGCATGATGCGATCGCATAGCTTACATAGTGTGTGCAATTTTAGCCAAAGCAGAAAAGTGCATAAACGGTCATGATGTTGCACGGTGCAGCCTGTGAGCAGTTTACCGAAAGAACAATTACAGAATAATAAAATTACAAAAATAAATTGGAAATACAAAAGAAAAATAATGGTTGTTGTTGCACGAGCCCAATGCTTGTCACTGTCTCCTTAAGATTTATTCTTCCCCTCACCGAGTGTGCTTGAGTTTCTTTGAAATGCTAGTCTCCCAAGATAGAATGTGGGGACTGGGGGCACTTTGCATCTATGTTTCCCAGTGAACATAACTGTCTTTGGACAGTATCACCACTACTGTTAATATGCAGGAGGCCAAAGAAAACGCAGAGCAATATGAAGCAAAGAGAATGGAGGAGGATTGTACTGTTGGTGTTCTTGGTGGTCTGAAACTGTTGTTGAACACTCCCTTTTATAGTTGCACAAAGCCAAGGATCACAAACTAAAAATCTGGCATTAACCCGAGAATTAAATACAATTAATTTTGGGTTTTCAGTTTTTATTTAATGCAATTAATCTCAAAATTAAAGCAGCAATTAAACTCATTAATCCTTGCAGTTACAAATGCTTGAAATCAAATCAAAACTGCTCATTAATTTTGATTCACAAAATAAAAAAATTTAACAAAAGGTGGGCTTGTCTAGGAAGGCAAATTTAGTGCTACATTCGTGACCGCAGGACGCGCACAGGCACGAGTACGTAATTCGCAAGCCAAATTGGAACATGATTTGTACCCCCCTGCGCGAGAGAGAGAGCCTCTATGCTACATAATCTTGGACACTACTATTGTGCCCAAGTACTTATGCTAGCAAAAGGTTACATTTCTTTCCAATGTGGGATAACCTCTTTTGCCTCTTCCAACCCACTTACTTTGAGCATTCATATCTTATTCATCCAATAACCATTTTGGACAAATAAATACTTAATTTCTTCTTCTCATGGAATAGAACACAAACCTATAAACAATTTAGTAATTTGACAAAATTAACCTTAAGGAAATTCCACACAATTTCCTTCAAAACCACATATTTTTCCAACAATCCCCCACATGAAAGAAATTGATGAGGATAGGTGTTAAAGTCCGGCAGTCGAAAACCTGCATTGGATAGGTAGGGTCTGCCCTTTGAACCTTCACTTGTAAAATATATTTACTCTACTCGCTAATCAGTAGACACGATGTCCTTGAACTGCTAGCTTTTTGTGTAGCCGATCATATACTTTACACAAGTATCTCCCTAACACAATTCAGTTCTCATAGCTGTGTCCATTAATGGCCCTGGAACACAATGCGTAGTTCTGTGAAAAGGTCTAAGAATTGATCCTCACACAATTCTCCTCGAAGCGGCCCTTACTTCTTTCTCACATAGGTGATTCTTCTAAGTAACCTGATTTATCACACATAAGAATCATTAAAATCCATAGGCTTAACCTCATTCATCTCGGGATGTCACTTTGAAGGAATGGGTATAGGGTTAACCCCTACAGTGACACTACAAGTCTTTTAACAGTTAGGTTGTCCCTTTTGAACCTAGATCTTGGGATCTCCAGTCAACTAGGTTGGATTTTCCACTGTGATTAACTTCTCATGTGGCTTTAATCCCATTTCCAATGTCAACTTTGCAACTATCTCTTTACTTAACCCTTTGGTTAGCGGATCCGCCAAATTATCTTTTGACTTTACATAGTCAATAGATATGGTACCAGTTGCAATTAGTTGTTTAATGGTATTATGTCTTCGACATATATGTCTAGACTTACCATTGTACATATGACTTTATACCCTACCAATCGCAGATTGGCTATCGCAATGTGTACAAATTGCTGGCACGGGTTTTCCCATCTTGGAATATCTTCTATAAATTGGCGTAGCCATTCGGCTTCTTCGCCACATTTATCTAATGCTATAAACTCAGATTCCATGGTTGATCTGGCTATAACAGTCTTCTTAGAAGATTTCCATGATATAGCTGCACCTGCTAAAGTGAATAAATATCCACTTGTAGACTTTGAGTCTTTGATATCTAATATCCAATTAGTATCACTATATCCTTCTATCACCGCTGGATGTCTAGTGTAATGTAATCCAAAATCACGAGTATATCTTAAGTACCTTAGTACTCATACTATACCCTTCCAATGATTTGTTCCGGGATTACTAGTGTACCGACTCAATTTGCTAACGGTATAAGCAATATCTGGCCTTGTACAACTCATTAAATACATTAGACTTCCAATTATTCTTGAATACTCTAATTGAGACTCCGGTTCATCTCTATTCTTTGAAAGATGAAGATTCGGGTCAATTGGATTACTCGCTATTCCATTGTCATCCTTGCTAAATTTCTCATGAATTTTATCAACATAATGAGATTGACTTAGTATAAGTCCGTTGGATATTCTAGAAATTTTAACTCCAAGGATTACGTCCGCAATGCCCATATCCTTCATGTCAAATTTTGAATTCAACATGTGTTTTGTGGATTTAATCATCTTATCACAACTCCGTATGATAAGCATGTCGTCTACATAAAGACACAAAATGACATAGTCATTTTCCGTGGTTTTAGTATAAACATCTTAAATCCACTTTGCATCATGGTATTATCAAACTTTTGATGCCATTGTGTTGGTGCTTGCTTCAAGCCATATAATGACTTTACTAACTTGCACACCTTATTTTCTTGTTCATGCGCAACAAACCCCTCGGGTTGTTCCATGTAAATATCCTCTTCTAAATCTCTATTTAGAAAAGCTGTTTTTACATCCATTTGATGTATTTTAAGATTCCTCAATGCGGAAATTGCAAGTACAACTCTTATTGACGTTATTCTCGTGACGGGAGAATACGTGTCAAAATAATCTAGGCCTTCTTTTTGTCTAAAACCTTTAATTACAAGTTGTAGATACCCTGGGGAACCACGGCTTGGCTAGAGCGGTGAATTACCTAGGATGTCTAATTGATTTTAAGAGTCGCCACCCACGTTTTAGAGGAACGCGAGAAAACCTAAGAAAATAGCCTTTTTTATTGATTACGAAACCAAAGATTCTTGAGATGAGGGGTTCGGGGGTTAGGTGACGGAGTGGGGAGTACTTAAACACCCACTCCGCCCCGCTTACGCGGGTCTTGCTACTTTTGGTGTTCTAATACTAAAAAGAAAAGTCCTTCAATTATTAACGTAAGAAGTGCTAACAATTACAATGGAAAGAAAGGGGAAAATTAAAAGGAAATAAAAGAGAATTGTTTTTATTTATTAATTTATGCTAAAAGATTACATGTAACAATTATACCAAACAATTACATGAAGAAATGAAATGAAAATTAAAGTGGAATTTAGGAATGTTGGGATGTAACCTTGGCCAAACTTCAATAGTGAAGTGGCCTTTTGGTTGTATCCTTTTTATGGAGATTGCATACATATTAAAGATGAAGAGTGTAATAAAATGATTTTAACAAGGAGAGAAAATAAAGATAAGATTAAAAGTTTATAAGACAATGAACATTGTACCTTGTGTTTGAATGGGGAAGAACCAAATTGTCTATAGTGACCACTCTTTGAAAATGGATTTTATGTGTTTTAAAGTGTTTTTGATTCAAGAATTCTTCCTCCTTTTGTTAAGAGAGTGAAAAGAAAAGTCCTCCCTTCCAATGATGGATTGGAGGGGTTTTTATAGGTGTTAGGTAAGGTCTTTGTGGTCACAAAGATGGCCCTTCCCCGGATCAAGCCAAGCCATAATGGCTTTGGGGGTTACAAATCAGAAAATGAGGGAACTTTGGCAAAATCTGGGATTCTGAAAGCGGGAAGCGCGCGTTTCCCACCCCCCCTATGGGAGGAGCACGCCTCCCACAAAGGAGGACAAAGGTGTGCGTATCCCAGCTTTAGAAAATTCATATTTTACCCCAAATGTTAACCCCGTTATGCAGTTAAGCCCCAAAACTAACGGAATTAGTCCAAAAACTTAACGAACATCACGAAAGTCAACGAAAATAAATGAAACAAAGACTCAAGGTTGACTTTGCCACTTAGTCAAATCCAAGACTAACGGAGTAAGTCAGAAACTTAACGGAAAGTAACGAAAGTTAACAAAAAGTAACAAAACTTAACAGAAAAGAGGAAGACAAAGAATGTGTATGCAATCGGGACATGAGAGGTCCAAGGCGGGGTGTCTACAGAGCCCCTCGGTGACGTGGATTGTGAATCAAAACGCGTCGATGAAAGAAAGACAACCGCCGATGACATCAACAAGAGAAAATAAAGACTCAATAAAACATGAATTTGAAATTTGCGAAGGATAGGGGTGCGCTCCCTGTGTGAGCGGATTTATTGATATAGAAAGGATATGGCGGGATCCATTTTGCTGAAGCGGGATCCGTTTGCTGATGCGGATCCGTTTGCTGAAGCGGGATCCGTTTGCTGGAGCGGGATCCATTTGCTAAAGTGGGATCCGTTTGCTAAGGCGGGATCTGTTTACTAAGGCGGGATCCGTTTGCTGATGCGGGATCCGTATGCTGATGCGGGATCCGTTTGCTGAAGCGGGATCCGTTTGCTGATGCGGGACCCGTTTGCTAGAGGCGGGATCCGTTTGCTAAGGCGGGATCCGTTTGCTGATGCGGGATCCGTTTGCTAAGGCGGGATCCGTTTGCTGATGCGGTATCCGTTTGCTGATGGTGGGATCCGAGGCTCCGTCTGCCTATATGTGATATTGTTGTGTTGCTTGATGGAGAGGTGGTGATTTTGCGGCTCACCATAGACCGAGTTGTTGTTATTGAACTGTAATTGTTTGACTCTGTGGGATGCAGGCGTAG
This sequence comes from Campanula takesimana, assembly GCA_026119855.1. Classification (NCBI taxonomy): domain Eukaryota; kingdom Viridiplantae; phylum Streptophyta; class Magnoliopsida; order Asterales; family Campanulaceae; genus Campanula; species Campanula takesimana. Next base: position 10,542 of record JAOWBW010002470.1, on the reverse strand, counting down.
TTGACGGTGGATCACTTTCTGCTGGGGATGAAGTGCCTTGAGTTGTAGATGCTGTTGACCTTGTGGTGGTACCTGTTAAGTGTGTGCTTTGCAGGTATATGTGCTTGTGACATGTATGGGATGTGAAATGGCAGTTATGAGGGATATTGTGCTTGTGGTGTGATGTGATTTGAAAGAAGTTTGTATGAGAGAGAAGTAAAGTGATTCTGTGTGTGAAGTGATTTTTGAAAGCGGAGATTGCTTGAGATGAATGATGTTCATACCTTCACTTACCATTGCCGCTTGATTGGGGATGGATTGCTGAAGGATGTTGATGCTTTTGATGAAGAATGTCCATGCTTTGGATGGAGAATGATGATGTTGATGGTGATGAATTGTTCTTGCCTTTGAAGATGAATTCGTTTTTTGATGGAGTGTCGGTGAGATGGTATTCTGGGTGATGGGTTGGTCGTGCCAAAAGGCTGCCTACGTATCCCTTTAAGAGAATCAGACCAGCGTAGTTCAAGGATGATGGAGAATGCTGGGGGAGAATGCTAGGAACAAAGTAAAAAGGAAACACATGATTTTGCGCAAGAAAAGAAGAAAAAGAAAATAAAATCTTTTTTTTTTAATTAGAAAGAAAAGAATATGCACACACGTGAGAAAAAGATATTTTTTTTTTTAGTTCGTGGGTGAACCATTTTAACCATTGTGTGTTTGTAAAGCCAATCCAAGATCAAGTCATGTTCAATCGAAGTCCGGATTGCCTCGCTTGAATGTTGTCGCCGTGGTGTACGATGAAAATTGATGTCTAGCCCCAAGAGATTTGTCGTTTATGGGGCTTCAAAAGACTTTCGATGCCGAGATAAGGGGTTGTTGATTGAAAATCCCCTATAATGCCCTTGATGCCAATCTTGCATAGCCCTATGATAAATCGCCTTTTGATGTTGACGAGAGCAAGACCCAAGAGAAGATTATTAATACCAAGATTCGGGAGATTTCTAAGCCCCAAATGTCATGTGGGCTTCGAGATGGCGGGATGTGAAGACCTTTCGATGTGAAGCCCCAAATCGGCTTAGCTTTGTATTGAGAGCGGATGCCACATTGGGTAGGACTCTTGAAGGCGATCTCCGTCTTTCTCTTGCTTGGAGATGGATGGCCCTTTTGTGGTTGATACCCAAATGGCGGAAGGTCCATGTTGAAAATGTAGTACGGTCTTTAGGAGACGTGTCGTGGGAGATGGTGATGTTGTTGCAGATAAGGTCTTGGTGTGATAAAGTCTCGAACGGTATGTTTGCTCGAGTCTTCTTGAGTTGAACCGACGGTGGATCTTCGGATGCAGCCTGTGCTTTTGATCTTGGAGAAGGGGGTGCTGTATTGCAGAAACATTAGGATTGGCCGTAACTCTGCTTATAGAGTTAACATATTGGCATTGCCCGCTATAACTCAGCTGGGTGAGTCTAGCATATTGAATCTTTTTCCTTTTCTCTAAGACTTCTTTCAGAATCTCGCTGTGAGTTCTAACAAGAATCATCAAATTCATTCATATCATCGGAGCCTTCATTTAAAACCAAGAGGCCTTTTGACTGGAAGTGTTGAGGGACCATTGAAGTTTGATCCCTTTCATGGAGCCATAAGACTACTCCCAAATTGCATTGCTCGGGTACCACTGCCCAAAAGCTTGTTAATTACGAAGCTCCAATATTGCCCTTTACTTGTATCACTGTAATGCCGTATCCCAAAAGATTGTAGATTGCGAAGCCCCTTGAAACCTTTCGGTATAGAGCTTCAAATGTTGCTTGGGACATTGAAGTGAATTGCTTCTTGCCGAGGGAGCCTTTATGAGTTGACCTTAGCCCCTAGAGTGCCATCCGAGTATGGGCACACATGACAAGAGGGATTTTTGACATCCCTTTTGAGAGACTTTGAGGATAGTCTCACACATCTTTCTCGAGCATAGCCCCTAGGGCTTATTGATTGTCAAATGAAGCAAAAGAAGCCTTTGTTCTTGAGTCACATAGCCCCTAGGGCGTCACAATTTTTTGAGCAAAGCAAGAGTGACTCATCCTCGTGCGAGGGAACAAATATGAGAGGACATGGCAAGAGCTACTCCATTTCTCGGGAGCCTTTTGACGTACTTTAGAAGCACATACTTACAGAAGCTTTGAAAACTGAGACACATGTTGTTGCTATTTGCTGCCCAAGCCAATTGACTAGCTAGGGATTATTTGTGCAATCTCGTGCCCTTTTATGATGGGCTCGTTCTCGGATGGGTCTTGGTTACCACGGGCCTTCTTTTTATGAACCCAAAAATGCACACTGCTGGGGAATGATGCCAATAACCCAAGACAACCTTTGATGGTGCCATATCTTGTCGAGCCTTTTGTAATCCCAAAGTTGATTCAGTGGGGAATTGACTTGCTGAGGAGATCCAATATAGAGCTCGTGTAGTTGTCTTCTTTAGAAGACCGGAGATCTCCATTTCTCTTTTCCTTCTCTCTCTCACTCTCTCATTCATTTTTTTTATGACGCACCCTGTTTTTTGCCTAGACCGCCCTTTTGGGTTTTCAATCTATCGGGCATCTCTTTTGCGTCTTCATTTTGACTCGATTAATGAGGAAGTGTGCATTGACTCTAGCGGAGGATGAGAGACATGTGATTTTGCGGTGAAGACCTCTTGTCACTAAAAATGAGTGACATTGACTCGACTAGGGAAGTGTCCCTAGTATTGACTTCATGTATGTATAGATTTTTTTTGAATGACTCATGAAGGCAAGTAAGTCATTAAGAGAGAAGAGAAAGAAAGCCCCAGTTTGATTGTAAGAAATTGGGAGTATGCAGAAAGAATAGAAGCCTTAGACTCGACAAGGAACGGAAAGTGATTCCAAATCTAGGAAAGTTGTTCAATCTTGAGGTGATTAATTCATTGGCAAATGAATCGTACAAACATGTCTTGACAAGTTCGAGATGAAGGCCGATCACCATAACGCGCTAGGGCTAAACATATCTTCTTTCTTGCATGAGACCGGACCGAAGGTTGCCTACGTTCCTCCAGTGTAGAGGCTCAGGTCACCGTAGTTCTTGTGGATTGTCCATTCGCCGTGATGAATTGTTGCTTCGTCGTGATTGTTGTCGATGTTGCTTCGTCCTTCATTGGTGGAATGATGTTGATCTTGTACTTCTTTGATTGAGGGGGATTTTTTTTAAATCCCCTTTTTGAAAACTTTGCTTGATTTCTCCATGGTTTTTGCTCCTTGATGTCTTGGCTTTTTCTTCGTCGTTGATGTCGTCGTCGATGTTTAGCCTCTAGGCGTTCAAGTGATAGCCTTCGTTCTAAAACGTGTTTAGACATTTTTTCATCATTTTGCCAAGAATTAAATTGAACAACTTGGAGGAGTGTATGAGGACAAGAACGACTTTTATTTGATGACTCAATGGACTCGAACATTTAACATAGGACAAGAGAAAACATTGATGCACACTTAAGAGGACTTTCGACTCTTTTTTTTTTTTTTTAATCCTATTTCTAGGTAGAGAAAGAGAAACGGAGATTGTTGTCGTCATCCCCCATGTCGTTGTAGTCCTCATTCTTGTTTTAGTCTTCCATGTCACTACATTCTTCCATGTCATTGCTCGGATTGCTCGGGAACCCTTCGTCGTCGAGGCTTGTCTCATAGGAGGACTCGGCCACTTCTCGGAGAAAATTGTCAACTCTAATTCCCGCATCGTACATGCTTGAAAAATCCGGATAAAAGGCCCCACTAAGACGAGTGCGGTAGTCCATTTTCAAACAGTTCAAGAAGATGTCCGTTTGTTCCTTCCTTGAGGGCCTATCAACCATCTCGGCTAACTTGTCGTTCCAACGTCGAGAAAAGTCCCCAAATGATTCAGTACCCTCTTGCACGGTGCTCTCCAACTCTTTCTTGGTGGGACGGAACATGGAGTTGCCTTGATATTGTGACTTGAAGGCAAGCATTACGGCATCCCAATTGAGGCGGGTGGAAACTGGAAGACCCATATACCAATCTTTTGCGACCCCCTCGAGAGTAAGTGGGAAGCATTGTGCCATTATTTGAGGAGACACTTTCTTTGGTAGCATGGCCCAAATGTAGGAGTCGACATGAGCGTCGGGGCAAGAGTTGCCGTTGAACTTGTTAATATCGGGCATCTTGAACTTTTTGGGAAGAGCCTCCATTGTGTTCATGAGGAGAGAAGCTTGATGAAGATCGGTGCTTGGGCCCTTGTGCAAATTTAGCCCACTAAGCCTTTGGTCAATGTAGGACATGAGAGTGTTGATCAAACCGGTATCAATGCTTTGGACCTTTCTTTCATTCGTGAGCCCTTTCAATTGGTTATTGAGTTGAGCAACTTCTTTCTTATGGGCCGTTTTCACATGCTCGTAACGGGCTCGCCATAAATCATCTTTGCGGCGGACATTCTCGGCTAGTGTATCAACTTGCCCTTTCAATGCTTCCACCATGCGGAATAACCCTTCGTTGGACACGGGAATGCCGTTGTCGTTGCCGTTTGAAGCCATTGGACCTATGGAGAGACACGGTTAATCTTAGGATAGCCCCACAAACACCTTTTGGATAAAATTATTTCACCCACAAACAAAACTAAAGACTCAAACCACATAAGAAAAGACTCTTTTTTTTTATTTATTTACAAAAGTCGAAAGGACGTGGTCCTTTTTGGGGTTTCTAGAAAAATAGTGGAATCGTCACACTAGTATATAGACCATCTCGCGGTCCCATATACTCATCGAATTCCATCACGTTTGTGAATTCTACATGTATCGGGATTAAACTAAATTAATGTAGTAAAGCATACATGGGGGGACGGATTTTTATTTTCGTCCAAAATAACAACTTTTGGGGACGGAGTTTTATTTCGTCCAAAACAATGAGTGGCATGTATGATTTGAAGACATTAGTTTAGGGAAATCTCGGCACATGGAAACCGACTTGAGTCACAGAGTGTTAGACCCTAACTAGAATTGTGTGGTTTGTGCTCGGCTAAAGAGAGGCTTAAAGGTCACCCCCGGCATGTAGTCGTGAACTACGCCACGGGCTGAGGTTTACCGATTCGGAAGAGTCAAGGTCAAGTGGAGCTTGAAAATTTCTAGGACGGGCCTCGACGGGTTTGGGGTTGGACTTGTGCGACTCGATAGTGAGCAGTTGATAAGAATTATGCGCGTAGTGTGAGGTCTAACAAGTAACAAAATAATTTTTTTTTCAAAGGAAATAAAAAAAAATAAGCACGTAATTTACAACTTTCGAATCACCCGTGTGACCGATAAAAATGAATAAACAAAAGTAAAAGGGGGTGTATGCAGGCCCGGTGCCCACACACTGTCAAAACTGCCAATTTTGTTCACTGTTCTGTTTACTGTTTTGTTCTGGAAAATGGCCCAGAAGCGCGCGACTCAGGGCAGTTATGTGGGAAGCGCGCGCATTTCGCCATGAATGTGGGAGGCGCGCGCATCTGGGGTACCTGTCAGAATGTCAGAAGAAACCGCGGACTCAGGGGATTGCCCTGGTCCCAAATTATGTAACTTTTCCCTGCAGAAACTTATTAGCATAGAAATATGAAATTTGAAGGACAAGATGGAAGGTGGACGATTCTGGTAATAAGGGTCGGACGCGCGCGCTTTAGGCCAAGAAGGCCGGAGGCGCGCGCTTCCTACCCTTTTTACCAGAATGCCCAGAAAACAGATATAAGAACACCAAAAGCAGAAAATGCAAGTTTAACCCTCTATGTCCCCAGCGGAGTCGCCACTGTAGATACCCCGGGGAACCACGGCTTGGCTAGAGCGGTGAATTACCTAGGATGTCTAATTGATTTTAAGAGTCGCCACCCACATTTTAGAGGAACGCGAGAAAACCTAAGAAAATAGCCTTTTTTATTGATACGAAACCAAAGATTCTTGAGATGAGGGGTTCGGGGGTTAGGTGACGGAGTGGGAAGTACTTAAACAACCACTCCTCCCCACTTACGCGGGTCTTGCTACTTTTGGTTTTCTAATACTAAAAAGAAAAGTCCTTCAATTATTAACGTAAGAAGTGCTAACAATTACAATGGAAAGAAAGGGGAAAATTAAAAGGAAATAAAAGAGAATTGTTTTTATTTATTAATTTATGCTAAAAATTACATGTAACAATTATGCCAAACAATTACATGAAGAAATGAAATGAAAATTAAAGTGGAATTTGGGAATGTTGGGATATAACCTTGGCCAAACTTCAATAGTGAAGTGGCCTTTTGGTTGTATCCCTTTTATGGAGATTGCATACACATTAAAGATGAAGAGTGTAATAAAAAGATTTTAACAAGGAGAGAAAATAAAGATAAGATTAAAAGTTTATAAGAGAATGAACATTGTACCTTGTGCTTGAATGGGGAAGAACCAAATTGTCTATAGTGACCACTCTTTGAAAATGGATTTTATGTGTTTTTTAAAGTGTTTTTGATTCAAGAATTCTTCCTACTTTTGTTAAGAGAGTGAAAAGAAAAGTCCTCCCTTCCAATGATGGATTGGAGGGGTTTTTATAGGTGTTAGGTAAGGTCTTTGTGGTCACAAAGATGACCCTTCCCCGGATCAAGCCAAGCCATAATGACTTTGGGGTTTACAAATCAGAAAAGGAGGGAAATTTGGCAAAATCTGGGATTCTAGAAGCGGGAAGCGAGCGCTTCCCAGCCCCCCTATGGGAGGAGCACGCCTCCCACAAAGGAGAGCAAAGGCGTGCGCATCCCAGCTTTAGAAAATTCATATTTTAGCCCAAATGTTAACCCCGTTATGCAGTTAAGCCCCAAAATTAACGGAATTAGTCCAAAAACTTAACGAACATCACGAAAGTCAACGAAAATAAATGAAACAAAGACTCAAGGTTGACTTTGCCACTTAGTCAAATCCAAGACTACGGAGTAACTCAGGAACTTAACGGAAAGTAACGAAAGTTAACGAAAAGTAACAAAACTTAAACAAAAAGAGGAAGACAAAGAATGTGTATGCAATCGGGACATGAGAGGTCCAAGGCGGGGTGTCTACACAAGTTGAGCCTTATACTTGTCAATTGTTCCGTCTGTTGGTGTATATGCCCTAGGTATGTTATTTGGCACGTTGTTTGACAATGTATGTTTGTTATCACTTTTTCATTTATATAAAGAGATGTTTTGGATTATTATTTGTTATTTCATGTTTTGTTATAATAATCTCCGTTCCTAGTACTTATGAAGAACTAGCATAAGTTTAATTTGATGATCATATGATGATCATATGATGATCATGTGTATGGGATACAAGTTAAACTTATGGGTATGTGTTGGAGAACATATACTGGACATGACCCAAAGATGAGGTTTATGTCATGGTCAAAATGTCATAATTAAACCTCTAATAGTTATATCATTAGAATCCTCGTACCTGAGATTATTACGATCTTCCACGTAATGGAGATCATGTTTGAGATATTCAAACGTCACTCTTAACCAAGTGATTATAAAGGATATGATTGGCATGATCGAAGCTATGTAAGGAAGTGTAATAAGTTAAGATGGGATTTGTCCGTCTTTATGAGAGATGTCAGGCTTGGGCCCCTCGATGGATAGTGTTGATGAAATGCATGGCCGTGCTCAAATGAATTTATGTGATCGATGTCATTTGTGTTATCAAACTATTTGAGATAGAGAAAAGTATTAGACATTGTAAGTTGACCATTGACCATGGCTTACGCTCAATGACATCGTGGACAAAAGGATTGTTATATGTTCTATAAAGGATAAGCGAACATTGATAAAGTTGTATCATTTGGGTAGTCATGATGGCCTGCTAGGTTCCGCTCATGATTTATGAGGACAAAGTGTGTTTGGATTGATTTCCAACTTGATATAATCCTATGGGGTCACACACAATGGAACGAATTGTTAAAAAGGACAAAAGGCAGGATTTTCGTCTGGCACGACCGTGCGGGTTATGAAGCACGACCATGCCAAATGGCACGACTGTGCCGATTACAAAGCACGACCGTTACAATAATCGACCGAAGGCAAGGCACTGGCGACTCTATTGGTATGACCGTGCCAGATATAGGGCACGACCATGCCAGTGCTGCCTTAGCCGAAAATCCACTACTTAATTTGGGTGACGGGATTTAGGTTTCCTAGGTCCTTAAGGGTTAAGGACTAGGACCTATATAAACATCTTTTCACAAGCCATTAAGCATATGAAACATAGTTGTTTGGGGAAACAATATTCTTGATCAAGATTAAGAATCAAAGATCAAGAAATCATAAATTCATATAGCCCTTTTAGATCTAGCAGTCAAGATCAAGAAAGAGTTCTTGATATTCGTTCGCATGTAGATATCCATAGAGGGTAATTGCTTAATCATCTTCTTGTTCGTGTTCCTGTGTTCTTGATCCAATGAAGCGCGGAGAACAAAGATTGAAGATCAGAAAATTTTAAATCTCCATCACGGTTAGTATTCTAAATGTAACTCCATATTAATTTATTCATCTTGAGCGGATCTAGGCTTTTGGGTTTTATTCCGCTGCATATGATTGTGCAAAACCCAACAGTGGTATCAGAGCCCCGTTCATCATGATTATTTTAATAATAACATATTGATAATATAATTGGATTATATGTGTTAGCATGCTATTTGAATTTAGATTCATGATGTTTATGTGATTTGTATTTTATGTATGTATATTTGTAGACACCCCGCCTTGGACCGCTCACCCCGATTGCACACTTGATTTTGTGTTTCTCCCTCTTTTAAGTGTTTTCTGTTAGTTTCTGTTACTTTGGTTAAGTTCTAGACGGGCTCTGTTAAGTCCAGGGACTAAACTGAATAACAGTTCTAACATTCTAGTCCATTCTATCAAAATTTACCTTTCAGAGTCGCGCGCCTCCGCCCCTTGAGGTCAGACGCGCGCGCCTTCCGCCGCCTAGGTGGGATGCGCGCGCTTCTGGGGTGTGTCAGTTACAGATTCTGCCCAAGAATCTCTCCCTTGCTCATTATACATGATTTTGCCCGGGAAAGATTTCTTGGAGACTCCGTTTGGCTCCAAAACACACACATTTTCAACTATAAAACCCCCCAATCCATCATTGAAAAGAGGACACTTTTTGCACAAAGAACTTTTCCACCTTAGACTTTTCTCTAAACAAAGCTCTAGGCAATTTACAAAAGATATTCTCTCCAAGTATTCAACCTCTCTTCAAGACTTTTTCAAGAGGTTCTCTTGAAGGATATAATAGGTAAAATGTCTTAACTTTATTCTTTATTCTTCTTCTTCTTCTCTTCTTCTTCTAATTCTTCTTCTTCTTCAATCAAATGTGCAATCACCCCAAAACCCATTTGGGACATGACACCAATGGCCTTTTCATTACATTGAATTGGCTTAGGAGTTATCTCCCTACATTCTAAACTATAAAACCTCTTTTTATCATCATTCAAATAGGAAGAACACATCTACCTTTAAAGTGAATTATGAACAAAAAGACCGACATTGCTCGGGCGAAATGGTGTTTAAGTACTTCTTATTTCGTAACCTAACCCCCGAACCCCTCATCCCAAAGAATCTCTGTTTTCGTAAATCAAACTTAGGCTCATAAACATTAGTTTTTCTTACGTTCCTCAAAAACGTGGGTGGCGACTCTAAAACATCAATTAGACATCCTAGGATAATTCACCTCTCTAGCCAAGTGGGGTTTTCCCGGGGTATCTACAGTGGGGACTCCGCTGGGGATATAGAGGGTTAACTTGCATTTTCTGCTTTTGGTGTTCTAATTTTTTGTTTTCTGGCATTCTGGTAAAAAGGGGTGGGAAGCGCGCTGCCTCTGGCCTTCTTGGCCTAAAGCGCGCGCTCGTCCGTCCCCTTCTACCAGAATCGAACCGCCTCTCATTTTGTTCTTCGAATTTCATGTTTCTGTGCTAATAGTTTCTGCAGGGGAAAGTTACATGATTTGGGACCAGGGCAATCCCCTGAGTCCACAGTTCTGACATTCTGACAGGTACCCTGTAGATACCCCGGGGGCGGAGACCGCGGCTTTAGGCTAGAGCGCGCGAGCTCGTCCTAGGATGTCTAATTGTGTTTTAGTCGTCCCACCCACGTTTTTGAGGAACATAAGAAAACCTAATGTTTATGAGCCTAAGTTTGATTTACGAAAATAGAGATTCTTTAGGATGAGGGGTTCGGGGGTAGGGTTACGAAATGGGAAGTACTTAAACACCCATTTCGCCCGAGCAAAGTCGGTCTTGTTTGTTCATAATTCACTTTAAAGATAAATGTGTTCTTCCTATTTTGAATGATGATAAAAAAGGTTTTAAAGTTTAAAATGTAGGGAGATGACTCTAGGCCAAATTCAATGTAATGAAAGGACCATTGGTGTCATGTCCCAAGTGGTTTTGGGGTGATTGCACATTTGATTGAAAAGAAGAAGAAGAAGAAGAAGAAGAAGAGAAGAAGAAGAAAAAAAAGTTCAAGACATTTACCTATAGTATCCTTCAAAGAGACCTCTTGAAAAGCCTTGAAGAAGAGGTTGAATACTTGGAG
>JAOWBW010000247.1:1425028-1448740 GCA_026119855.1 Campanula takesimana | reverse complement strand
CAGCCCAGAAAAGGCAAACAGAAATCTTAGCATGTTTATCACCAATTTTCACCATCTTAGCTTGGTAATATGACAAAACCCAAAGAACAAAAGTTTAAGACCACGCATAAAAAATGAAGATCCAAAATTTGGAGTTCATAGGATGAGTTTTAGTGGTTCAAAAGGTTTCTGACATTTCAATGTCAGAAACTGGAAGTGCAGAATCTGAATTTTTGAGTTTGAAACATATGTTTGAAAGGAGCATTTCCAATGATTCAAAAAAATGTATAAAAAATATGATAATAATCCTGAGTTCGTGTAGAAAAAAATCCATGTTTTTATCTTTGTCCAAAAAATTATTTTTCATCAAGTTTGAAGCCCAAGAACACAGCAAGGTACCACAGTGAATAAACAACTCAGAATCACTGAGACCCAAATTTATGCATGTAAAATATGATCTAGGCATGGAATCTGAACATGAAACTTTAAGATATATATTTAAACATGTTATGAACAACTTTTGTTCTTTGAACTAAACCAGAAAACCATTCTAAGATGGATTTACAAGCTCATCAAAATCAAGACTCTATACAGAAAGTAAAAACTGATTATATGAGGCATGATTATAGACCTCAAAACACTACTATATCTTCAAACAAGGCATGAAACTCAAGGACTTTGATAATTTAACATGTTAACAACATTATACAAGAGATATTCTCACAAATAATGATTTTCACATGCATGATCATGAGGAAAGCCAAAGAGGCAGATTTACGCACTTTGAGAGAAACATGAAGATTTTCATACACAAATTAAAGCATATGAATATTATGACTATTATGAACATATATAAACATAATAAACTGAGTATTAGCATCACATGATCATCATTTATATACATAAACAAAACTTACAAAGCTAAAAAAAAACATGGAAGATGAAGGAAACCTAGTCATTATTTGACTAGGTTCCAAACCACTCCCAATATTGCTTACATATCTAAAGAGCCAAGGTTTACATAGAGTTTTACCTAGCTTTTGAGATTATGGGTGCTCCCTTTGTCAACCAAGGGAAGACTTTTTCTTTTCTTTTTGCTTTGTGTTTGATCAAAGTTTTGGCTTTGATGTGTTTTTTGTGGTTTGTTTGGTGATTTATGGGTGGTGTAGGGGTGGTGTATGAGTGGTGGTGTGGTGATGGTGTGGTGGTGGTGTTCTTGTTGAGAGAGAATGAGAGTGGAGGATGGATTTTTTTTTTTCTTTTTTCTTTTTGTTTTTGTGTCTCTCTTTTTGAAATGGATGAGAGTGGTGCATATAGGAGGAGGGAGGTGGTAAATTGGTTGTAACTTGGAGGGGGGAGGTTGTAAATTGGTGGATTCATCATCTATCCTTCGTGACTAAGGCTTAAAGTCATCTTCCTTATCTCTGTTCCGGCTTCCGCTCCGCAACTGCTCCGTTGTGCGCGTCTCCGGTGTCCCGGTTGTCCGCGAGTCCAACATGAAGTTACTCGGAATATTTTTCTGGTCAGACCGGTATATCTGAAATATTTTTATGAGCAAGGAACGACAATAATATATTTTACCTCTTCTTGACCAATTGATAAGATATTTTGAGATATTTTCCAATTTGGATAACCATCTTTCCGGCTCCGGCTTTTCGCTCCGTAACTGCTCCGTTGTGCGCGCCTCCGGTGTCCCGGTTGTCCGCGAGTCCAACATGAAAGTTGCTCGGAATATTTTTCTGGTCAGGCCGGTATATCTGAAAATATTTTATGAGCAATGAACGACAATAATATATTTTTTGCTCTTCTTGACCAGTTGATAAGATATATTTGAGATATTTCCAATTTGGATAACCATCTTTCCGGCTCCGGCTTTCGCTCCGTCGTGCGCGCTCCGGTGTCCCGGTTGTCCGCGGGCCCAACATGAAAGTTTCTTGGAATAATTTTGTGGTCACGCCGGTATATCTGAAATATGTCAATTAGCAAGGAAAGGTAATAATATATTTTTAATGCACAGAATGGATAACAGCGAGCAGTTCGGGGGTTGCGGGCCCCGTTTCCGGTCCCGCACCTCGAAAAACGAAATTTTTGCCTGTTTGCTCATGTTTTTGCTCTGATCATGAATTTGAAGTCCGTTTATCCATTCGATGCACCGATAAGGCTCACGGCAGTCCCGCACAGCCAAATCGAGAGTTTTAGGTCAATTTTCGGGTTTAGACCGATTCAAGGTGGGTTTTTAGGGGTGCGAGATCAGGGTATTAACACCTACCTAAGTTATATATTCAAATTCCATATAAGAAAAGATGTGTATAACTCTACCCAAAAGAACGGTCTCAAAACGATTTTAGGAAATCAGGAATAGAGAATGTAACAATCCTTCTACAACAATCGACTAAAGCATGACATTTCCCTTCTCAAAATAACATCAAAACCTTATAATAGTAATATGATTAATTTAGCAGGTAAGGCATGTCTACCCTTAAGCACAACATAAGCACATAAGACTTCGTCAGATATTCCACACTCCTCCATAGGAGTAGATACTGGCAACACATAAGTCAAAGACTCAGGAGAAATAAATGCAACTAAATTCACAGAAACATGTGAATGCGATGATCCTAAAAATGCACGCGCTCTCCCTCTCGACACAAAATTCATACCTCCTGAAACTGATGAGTCACCCGTTGAGTGCTGATTGATCGCAAATACCCTACCCTGAACCTCTAGGGTTTCCCGAAGTATCTCTCTTCTGACCCTGTGCAGTACCAGCGTCACTCCCGGATGGTTGATATCTGCCCCTAAGACAATCTCTCACAAAATTCCCCAACTGACCACAATTCACACATTTTCCTTGTTTCTTCCAACACTTGTCTTTCGAGTGTCCTTCCCTCTGACAATAGTTGCAGATCTTCCCATTTCGTGTCCCCTGATTAGTACCTTGATTCCTCACTATTTGTTGTCCCTGAGGTTGCTCTCCGAATCGAGTTTGCATTCCAGAATTACCTCTGTTATCCGAATGTTGCTGTTGTGACTTGCTCTGCCCTCCTTGCTTACTCGGGTTAACCATCTCAGTCTTCCTTTTGTGTTCCCCGATGTCTTGCTCTATCAAATAGGCACGGTCCACCGCATCTTGAAAAAGTTGAATTCTCTAGGCTATTAACTGTGTCCTAATAGCTGTCTTCAAGCCACTGATAAACCTCATTGCTTTCTGCTCCTCAGCCTCACAAGGTAGTCACAATACCTGGCTAATTCTGTGAACTTAGCCGAGTATTATGCTACTGACAACAAGCCTTGCTCCAAGTTGAGGAACTCGATCTCTTTCCGGTTCTGATCCACTAGAGGGATGAAGTGTTCCTCGAATTTCCTCACGAACAACTCCCAAGAATAAGGTACAAGAGTCGCATCCCAACTGGCCTTAAGTACCTTCCACCAATGCTCAGCGGCTCCCACTTGCTTGTAAGCCGCAAACCGAACCCTATCCTTGTCCGTGCAACCAAAAACATCGTAAATCTTCTCCATTGACTCAATCCACATTTCCGCCTTTTTTACATCAGGCTCACCATCGTACTCACATGGTTTCAACTTTAAGAACTGCTCCAACCCATATCGTGGAGGTGCTACATGTTCCTCTCTCGGCCCGTGGTCATGAATTGCTTTCATCGCCGCTTCAAACATCCCCTGAAACATTGCACGGTTCTCTTCCCGTAGATCATTCTGATTCGGAGTCCCACTAGAACCTTCACCATCTCTTCTTCTAGCCATTTAGAACAAATACCTGCATAACATCAACCGTTACTCACTCCGAACACAACTACCCTCCTAGGTCATTCTAGTCCACCTATACTTATACTTAGAGCTAAACCATAGCTCTGATACCAACTGTCGCGACCCCGACCCCGCGGGCCGGGGACTCGCGAGCTGGACGTCGACTTACAACAATACACCAAAATACTGAAGATAAAAAAATTCCATTTTTATACCCAAAAGGTTTAAAACAAAGTTTTAGAAATCCAAGTTTAACAACAAAATATACCACTAGTATAAGCTCCACAAGCTTACACCAAAAATACAAAAGATTACAAATCTTAATGACGTCATTGTTGGTAAAACTATCCCCAAAAAGTTATACATTTAAATAATGCAAACCGGTCAATAACAACCTGCCCAAAATCTCAATCCTCTCGACGTCCTCCTCGATCCGCAAATCCTAATCCTTTCCTCCTGGGGGGGGGGGGGGTTAAGGAAAATCAAAGATAAAAGAAAGGGGGTGAGATAAATCTCAATAAGTTACTAATGCAACTACATGACATGCTATGATGTAATAAACAATATTAATAATCTCACATAGCACGTAGCAATTATCATTTAACAGATAGCAGCGGAAATAAACAAGTAACAAAGGATACTGAGCCAAGGTTTCCCCAACAAAGGATATAACAATCTGATCAATGACGATAGGGCCGAATCGAAGAGCAACATTAATAAGCAGCATCAAAGAGCCGATAAACCAATCAACGATAGCAGCATAATAGCTGAAGAGAAAACCCGGTACCGGAACCAATAACCAAACGATAACTGAGTATACGACACGTAGTCGCAACCCCTTATAATAGCTAGACTGTTCCCAAAAAGGGAGCTAGCCCATCTCACATCCAAGGCCAATCTGGAGGAGTAAAATAATGGGGCAAAACAATGGTCAACATTATAATGGACTCGGCTCGTTGCCATTATAATCTTTTCCATCGCCCGACACAACCACGAATACCAGCTGGACTTTCAAATAAATGCCAAGTAATAAATGCTAGCTCAAATAAACAACTCATGATTCCAAAGTAGGGAACCATACCAATTAATCACCAAGAAGATGAAATAAAACCAACCACACATAATAAAGTGCTCAACCATTTCCAAACAATAATTAATCAAATCCCATAACACATTTGTTCACGAAGGAACCATTTTCAACACTAGAGTATCCCACAATGTCTATTTAAATTAATTAGAGTGACACCTAAAGTCTATACCTAATATACAAACCAAGCCTAAACCAAACAAAAGAAAATGCCAGGAATCAGAGGCGGGCGGGCGCCTAAACAGGGGCGGGCGGGCGCCCAGAAAGGTTCGGGCGGGCGCTCACTAGAAACATAAGGTTGGTCGAAGAAATTGTCCAGGTAGGCGGGCGCCTGCCTCAACACGGGCGGGCACCCGGTCGGCGAACTGGGCAGAAATTCAGCTGGGTTCTTCAATGTTCTTACCAAAACAAACAAAATTCTTACTATTTCTCAAATACTCAAAATCAAGACTTCCAATAAGCATAACAATGTACCAAAACAACTTATAAACTTGAATAGGACCTAAATGACAACATCTAGAAACCCAAATCAAGGTTTAAATCCCAACACTCAAAATGTCACAAAAATCAATCAAAAATCCAAATGAGCTCTAAACTCAACCAAAACACCATATATATGAACTAAAGCATTACATAAACTAAAGATGAACATTTTAGCATAAAAATGGGGGAAAGTAACTTACTTGAAATTTATAAAAGATGACGGAATGCGAATTTTCTTAGCTCTTTACGATCCTATCGACGATCTAAACATTTTTCATAAAATGAGCAATAAGAAATAATAAGAGGAAGATGATCAAAATGAAGGAAATGAGAGGGATATTTTCTTACCTTTCTTGCAACAATGGAGGAGAGAGAGAGAGAGAAGTGTATGTGTGTGTGTGTGTGCAGGAGAAAGTGAGGGAGGAGGTGAGGGAGAGTTGATTTATTTTTAAAATCTTACACCTAGGCCCCCCTAGCCCTACTAACACATAAACCCATAACTCTACACTAGCACAAATGATCAATTAAAATGCTATGCATAAAAATATTATGAGATACAAAATGCACACATATTTATTTAAATAAATAAATAATTTAAATAAATAAATAATTTAAATAAATAAATAATTTAAATAAATAAATAAGAAATAAATAAATAAGAAATAAATAAATAATTAAATATTTATTACTAAGAAGTAGAGGCGGGTTTTCGGGTCGTGACAGAGCGCACCTCTATCCTCCGCAATTTCAAATTCCTGCTTTTATCGAGTCTTTTCCTTTTCTTGGTGATGTCCTAGGCGGATGTCTGTCTTTCGTCGGCGCGTTTGCTTCGCAATTCACGCCGCCGAGGGGCTCTGTAGACATCCCGCCTCGGACCGCTCACCCCGATTGCACACTTGGTTTTGTGTTTCTCCCTCTTCTAAGTGTTTTCTGTTAGTTTCTGTTACTTTGGTTAAGTTCCAGACAGACTCCGTTAAGTCCCGGGACTAAACTGAATAACAGTTCTAACTTTCTAGTCCATTCTGTCAAAAATTGCTTCTCAGAGTCGCGCGCCTCCGCCCCTTGAGGCCAGACGCGCGCGCCTTCCGCCGCCTAGGTGGGATGCGTGCGCTTCTGGGGCGTGTCAGTTACAGATTCTGCCCAAGAATCTCTCCCTTGCTCATTATACATGATTTTGCTCGGGAAAGATTTCATGGAGACTCCGTTTGGCTCCAAAAACAGCCCTTTTTCAACTATAAAACCCCTCCAATCCATCATTGGAAGGGGACCTTGAAAAATCATCACTTTAGACTTTTTAGTCACTCTTTGCCTAAACCTTTCGTTTGGGATTTCTTCAACAAAAGTACTCAACCTCTTCTTCAAGGCTTTACAAGAGGTTCTCTTTTGAAGGATACTATAGGTAAATGTCTTAAGCACTTATCTTCTTCTTCTTCTTCTTCTTCTTCTTCTTCTGCAATCAAATGTGCAATCAGCCAAAACCATTTGGGACATGACACCAATGGTCCTTTCATTACATTGAATTGGCCTAGGAGTCATCTCCCTACATTTTAACTCTAAAACCCCTTTTTATCATCATTTTAATAGGAAGAACACATTTATCTTTAAAAGTGAATTATGAACAAACAAGACCGACTTTGCTCGGGCGAAATGGGTGTTTAAGTACTTCCCATTTCGTAACCTAACCCCCGAACCATTCTCTCCCGAATCTCTGGTTTTCGTACAAAAATTGGCTTTCTTTAGGTTTTCTCGCGTTCCTCCAAAAACATGGGTGGCGACTCTAAAATCAATTAGACATCCTAGGTAACTCACGCGCTCTAGCCAAGCCGTGGTGTCCCCCCGGGGTATCTACACGTGTAAAAGTTGAATGAATGTTGAATTATTAGGTGGAAGAGAGAGAAGATGATGCAGAGTGTTGAATGGGAAAAAGTGTTGAAACTAGGGGTGGAAATGGTTTGGCTCAAACCGCGGTTTGGAACCGAACCGAACCAAGACGAGCGGTTTAGCTCAGTTTTTAAACATATGTAGTTCAGCTCGGTTTAGAAAAGTGATAAACCATACGGTTCGGTTCGGCTTACGGTCTGGCCCTTCCAAGCCGAACCGAATCGAACCGAACCATATCAAGCTGAACCACGAGCCGAACCGCAAAACCGAACCGTTGAGCTGAACTATGGAGTCAAACTGTTGAACCGAGCCAGCTGAACCGTGTTTACATATAAGGATTATTAACCTGCATCTTATTTTTCTTAAGAAAATATACAAATTCAGTTTCAACATGTTCAAGCTTATCTTAGTAAGTATTGTGGTCTTTTCTAAGGCATATTCATGTTCTCCCTCCGTCCTAAATGATTTTCATATTTTTTACTCTATTATTGTCAAGGAAAAAAGTATGAATATTATTTTGGGACGGAGGGAGCAAATGACTTTGGCCTTTTCTAAGGCATATTCATGTATTCCCTCCATCCCAAAATGATCTTCATGCATTTTTCTCTATTATTGCGAAGGAAAAAAGTATGAATATTATTTTGGGATGGAGGGAGTAAATGACTGTGACCTTTTCTAAGGCATATTCATGTATTCAATCCGT
Organism: Campanula takesimana; assembly: GCA_026119855.1. Lineage (NCBI taxonomy): Eukaryota > Viridiplantae > Streptophyta > Magnoliopsida > Asterales > Campanulaceae > Campanula > Campanula takesimana. The sequence continues at coordinate 1,440,842 of JAOWBW010000247.1, read as the reverse complement.
CACTCCCAAAATGATCTTTATGCATTTTTCTCTATTATTGCGAAGAAAAAAAATATAAAATCATTTTGGGATAGAGGGAGTAAATGATTGGCCTTTTCTAAAGCATAAAAAATTATGGTTTGTAGAAGGTGTTGGGGTTCAAACCGCGGTTCAATCCACAGTTTGAACCTTCAAACCGAGCCGAACCAGCTCATTATGGTTTAGCTCAGCTCGGTTTGGACTTTTTTGTGGTTTAGCTCGGTTTGAGATTTCTTTAAATTGATATATAGCGGTTTGACCTCTAAATTACCCCAAATCGAGCTAAACCGAACCATTTCCACCCTAGTTGAAACTACTATAGATGGTCTAATGTCGTGTGAAGGTCTTTAGCGGGTTAGGCGTGTGTGTGAGACTAGGGCAGAAAGAGCGGGAATCGGTAGGGTGTGATGATGTCACGAAGAGGGTAATGAGTAATGACCAATCACGTTCAAATAGATTAGGGGTGGGGTGAACCCAAGAAACCAGCAGACGATTAATTGTCTTTGGTGTATTAATGAGTTTTACTTTTAGGGCGAAACTAAGGGCACAAAAAAGTCTATAAAATGATTGATACAAAATAAGGTTTTGATATTTTATTTGTTGTATCGATTGTGGATCCGTCATACTCTAATTAAAAACACTAATAAAATCTTAACACATCATTTTATGAGCTAAATTTTATGTAATTTTTTTGGGACTTTATATTTACCCTTAGTTGTACAACTCCCTCCTTCCCCTGCCCTCATACTCTCACTGTCATCATCCATCACGTGATCGCCTCTGTTTTTTTTTGTTTGTTTTTTTACATGTTTAGAGTACTATGTACTACTACGGTTTCCATCGGTCCTACTCGAATAATAACAAATTTCTATTTTGTGTGTCCATTTGAATTAGGACAACCAAAAAATAAAAGTGTTTTATTTAATGGGACTCACATTCATACTCACAACAACTTTTTAGTCATTATTCTCTACCCTACTTTCTCTCTCATACTTCACTTTTCATACTCACAACACATACGCCACTAATATTTTTTCTTAATCCTCATGCACAACACAAAAATTCTAATTCGGGTGGGACGGAAGAGTATTCTCCAACTTTACATTATAATCATAATTAAACAGCAATACCCCAATTTCAGTATATTACTAGTATAATTTTTCACTTATTTTAAATCAACATGTATCTTATAAATAAAAAAATAGTTGAACAATATCGTGAGAACCGTGAGAACTTGGATACATTAGGTAAGAATCTAATGTATCCAAGTAATGTATCCAATGTATCCAAGTGAACCATTGGATACATTAGTTTTTACCTAATATATTCAAGTAATGTATCCAAGTGAACCATTAGATTCATTAGGTAAAAAACTAATGTATCCAATGGTTCACTTGGATACATCATTTGATACATTACTTGACTTGGATAGATCATTGGATACATTACTTGGATATATTAGGTAAAAACTAATGTATCCAATGTGTACTTGGATACATCATTGGATACATTAAGTTCTCATGGTTCTCACGATATTTAGGTTCTCATTTGAGCACCTATATATATATATATATATATATATATATTATATATATATATATATATATTAGTGCAAAAAATGGGTGCTACCACTAGTGCTACTAACAATGTTGCCCCAGACGGGTTTTGTAATAGTTTCATCGTTTATTCACAAAATTATTAGATATTAATGTTTAATATTTTTTGCAAGATTAATGTTGATTGTAGGTCCAAATAATCATTCAAGGTTGAATAAAAAGATGGAGCTACAAACAAGGAGTTAGTTAAAGGAAGAATTATGCATAAATAGATACTCATGCGTAACTTTGGAAGAAGAGTAAGAAAAACGTGGGAGAAGACTTTGTCATCTTTATTTGCTGAACAAAAACGTGGGTACAAGTCTAGGAAGCAAGGAGAGTACAAGGAGTCCATGCGTGAGATGGTAGTGGTTCCTACAAACTAGGGATCACTATCTATTTTTAGCTAAAAAAAATAGGAAATGGATCTCCAACAACCAAGAAGAGGGATTTCGTGCAACTTGGAGTGGCCACCACGTTTTTGGAGGCCTATATAAAGGGCTGATGAGATCATTCTACAAACACAAGAGAGATTGATCAAAAACCCATAGCCTTAGACCAGGTGCTAGTGATGTCACAATACCCAACTTAACATCACAATCTAGTTTCTTCAGGAAACTATTTGTTGAAGGCTAATTTGGTCTAGATTTTTCATTGTGATGGGTGTTGTTTCTTTATTGAAGGTTCTTGTATCTAGTACATTTTTTTGTACTCTTATTTTCTTTAAAAGATAGGAGTTGTTTAGACTTTGTACTTAAATCATACATATTTAGTGAAAGTCTATTTTGGCCATGAGGCTACCACAAGTTATATATTTATATAACTTGTGAAAAATATATCTATCTGTGTCATATTTCCGCTGCGTTAATTCTTTCAATCTTTTAAAGATGAGATTTTACGTGTTGTGTCAAGTGTTGCCCAGAATACAGGACAACATTGTTATATTCAAAAGTTTCTATAGTCTTGACACTTTCAGTTGGTATTTTTAACTTAATAAAAACCAATACCTTTGTATGGTTTATTTTTCCGCTGCAAACTCTTTTTTAAAGTGTTTAGGTGTTTAAGATTGTAAGACTGTTGTCTGAAGTGTTATCGTTGGACTGCCAACACCTCGTGCAGCTCGGGGAAGGTACAACTCAGCATCTTGAGAAGACCAAAAGATAACAAAGAACTGATGCCTCGCGCAGCTCGGGGAAGGTACAACTCAGCATCTTGAGAAGACCAAAAGATAACAAAGAACTAACGCCTCGCGCAGCTCGGGAAGGTACAACTCAGGATCTTGACAAGACCAAAAGATAACAAAGAACTGAGGCCTCGCACAGCTTGGGGAAGGTGCAACTCAGCATCTTGAGAAGATCAAAAGATAACAAAGAACTGACGCCTCGCGTAGCTCCGGGAAGGTACAACTCAGCATCTTGAGAGGACCAAAAGATAACAAAGAATTGGCGCCTTGCGCAGCTCGGGGGGAGGTACAAATCAGCATCTTGAGAAGACCAAAAGGTAACAAAGAACTGACGCCTCGCGCTGCTCAGGGAAGGTACAACTCAACATCTTGAGAATACCAAAAGGGAACAACATCAAATTTTGATGGCGAGTTCTAAATTTTCTCAAGACGAAAATGATTTTGTCTATAATTGGTGGCGAGATCTACATTTTCTCAAACCAAAACTGCTTTTGTCTATAATTGGTGGCAAGATCTACATTTTCTCAAACTGAAACTGTATTGGGGTAAGTGCATCAGGGCGATATAATTGCCCAATAACAAAGGTCACATATTATGATGGGTCGCCAAGAGATAACATTTCTCAAGGCAAGAAGTAAGAGTTAAAGTAGCAGACAAGTAACATGTGTATATTTCAAGGATACGCTGCATTCTGAGATGTGCCCAGATTCTCCTGCTTTTGATTTGCTGTGTGATGAGATTTTTGTGTTTCACTGCGCATTGAACCATTGCTTTGGGTAATACTTTGGCGCTGTGTTGAGCGTTGCAACCTCATTTTGGATCCATGTTCCTCCTAAAAGGGTTTTTGATTATCTCACAGTCAGGCTTCCCTGCCTTTGGACCCGCAAGTTAGCTTTTGCATGCAGAGACAGATATGATGTGTGCATATAAAATTTTGAATCATATTTGTTTGAGCACAATCTTGCTTTCACTTTATTTCGAGACGCTAATCTTTTGGCTTAAGGCATTCAGTGAATGGCATTGAATCATGAGATGACATGGCAATGATCATAGCATGGTGGAGATTGGAACATGATAAATAGCATAACAATGATTATGACATGATAATGGGCATGAAGATTGTAGCATGATGAAATGATTATGACATGGAGATGTTATGGCATTTTTAACCATGGTGAGATGACTTGACATGATAACTGCAAACCTCAGTGATTTTGTTGGTGGATTAAACGTGCGGGGCTGCAAGCTATTGCAATGCTCGAATCTTTGGCTTTATCATTGCTGTAGGATTTTGATTGCTTGCAATGAGCAACCTATTTGTGAAGCCAAGATGAAATTCGCTGTGTGGTTCCAACTTCGTACTTGCATAAGATTTTTCTCAAGTATGTGGTCATGCCTGAAGATTCAAGCTGCCTACGTATCTCTTTTGAGAATCAGACCTAATGTAGTTCGAGTTTGGCAACTTGAACAGATTTTGCAGAAATGATGTCGGTAAATCACATTCCCTGAGCATTGATGTTGATGAGGAACCTTCTTGTGAGGACCAATAATGTAGCAGGGTTGTGAAGTGTACCTGTAAGAGATTTTTAAGAGCAAGCAAAATATATATCTTGACATTGATGTGCTCTAGAGTATCATTCATGTGCAACAAAAGTGTGATACACATACACTAATAGAATTCTTAAGATCAATAGATTGAGAGAAAGATTGAGACAAGAATACACTCTCTTTTCATTTTGTAACCATTTTTCTTTTGAAGGATGAAAGTCATATTTCACTTTTTGCATGATGATTTTTTTTATTGATTTTTTTTTTGTTGACGTATGTGCATTGCTTGCATCTCAAACTTTTCTTATTATGAATTAATGACTGAAGGTTTATGAATGAACATAGGGAAAATCATGAATGAAATGAATTATGCACTTTATTGTGAATTTTGCATTTTGCAAAAATGAGGAATATGGAGATATGTATGGTGAAGCAGAGCCGACAGCCTAGCGCGAGCACTCAAAAGGTCAATTCCGAACACCCATTTGATCAAGACTACTCAACGGTATATCTCCGGATGCTATGGATGGGTCATCCACAGTTATCGGCTGAAAAAGCCCCACTTGTTCTTTCTGATATTATTCCCCAACATTCTTGTTGCTGAAGCCCCAGTATCTCTTAAGGATCAGCCTTAGATGTTGGTTATGGAAGGCCCAGTCATGCTGGAAGACAAGCCCATAAATTTTGCATATGATGCTCTTGGCACTTTCAAAGAGTGAAACTCATGTTGACCAAAATCGTCATTTCGAAATAGTTTCATGTTCTGGTGCTTCAACCCCTGGGGACTTAATTGTCATTGAGAGTTAATCAAATATTCGATGCATTGATGTTGATCATGATTCATGGGTTCTAACATTCAATACACCTTCTTTGGGAAATCAACTGTCTTTGAGAGTTGTTCGGCGGGACACAATCCTGATATTGCCGAAGAACGAGCTTTGAGCTTTGAGCATTGCACTTTGCGGCCCATACTGTCAATCCGAGATGGCACTTGGTTTCTGCTAATTCATACATAAGGGACCCAACTGTCTATGAGAGTTGTCCCACATTCTTGATGTCCTCGATTTTGAGGGTTACTAAAACTCATGGTGCTTCTCAAAAGTTAACCTCATTATTTCCTGAGTCCCTTCAAAGGATCAACTGTCAATGAGAGATGTCCTGTACCCTGGAATTTTGCCACCTGAATTTCCGTGCCACCCGGAGCAGACCATACTCAACAAATTGTATTGTCAGGAAATCACATCATTGCTTTTGAAGAGAAACCAAGATTCTGATATGCAGCCCCAGTTTGTGTTCATCATTCGATATCACTTGCTGACATTGAGATTCTGAGATCTAAAGAATAACATTCCTTTGTCTCTTTTCTGTGATAACTTGCAAGAGTTGGAAAGGGAAGGCATGAGGCCAGTGTTTTGTGAAAGCAAAGGGAAATCCCGGTGGGATCTCCGACATTGTGTTTGCTCAGAAATGAGATGACGGAAGGACGAGAGTAGGGGGAATCCCCTAGACTCAGAAGAAGTATGCATGCTCACACATTGAAATTAAAGACTCAAGACTTGAACAAGCGTTAATGGGTAAGTGCCTCAAAATCTAATGGACCCTTCTAAAATCAGATTAGTGTTTTAGTTTTGATTAGATAAGCTTGAAAAATCATTTGGAAAAAAATTAGACCTTGAAAAATTGACATGAGAACATCATTAAGCATGTGTTATGATTCGCGCTTCAGTTTGACCTCATTTGGTACGAGGCCTTCGTATTCGTTGTTGTTGCGCTTTTGAATTTACTGCAATCATTGGAGCCTATCTGACTTTTGGTTTCCGGGCTCCCTCAGTATAAGGGTTTGGTAGAGCACATTGGTCTCCAAATAAAGTCACCAGTTGTTGTCGTTGATGGTGCTTTGCCCAAAGTCAAAAGATCGAGATCTTCTTTAGTACAGATTTACCTCGTACGCGCGGTGCTCCTTGAAACGGATGATGTCATATGAGATTGTCTGACCCTCGGTCCCTGTCGAGCGATGAAGTTCTCAATGTGAAATGTCAATTGCCGTCGTTAAGGGCATAAACTTGAAGTGTCGCGATACCTTTTCCAAAACAATTGAATTAAACAATAAAGCAAATGTAATATGTACGAGAATAAATAAAAAATGTTTCTTCTTCTTTTCTTTTTTTTTTAACAAGAAAAAAAAAGAAGAAACATAACTGTAACGACCCCAAAACCCATCCCTATTTATTTTATATTTTTGGGGATTTTAATTCGAACTTATGTGTGCATTTTATGTGTTGCATCATATTTTATGACTTGCACATATTGTCTGATTAAATGTACTAATTATTTGGTTAGTAGTAATAATGGTTAAGAGAGTTAATTGATTAAGTTGAAACTATAGGGTCCTTAGTGGAATTTAAAGTGGAGGGGTTTAGTTGTTTAAAATGAAACTAGGAGGCTTAAGTAAAAAATGAAAAATATCAAAAAGCACTCTTATCCTCCCATTTCTCTCTCTCTGCGAACATTACTCACACACCAAAAACTTAAATTTTCCCAAATTACTCTCCCTGACTGTGAAAGAAAAGGGTAAGTTCATTTCATTTTGATTTTATTTCTTTTTAATTACTTCTCCGTTTTAAAAACTAATTATATAAAAATGATCAGGGCGTTGAGTAGGTCATTTCTACCCGATCAAATATTATTTATGCGATACTTTTTCCGGAAATAGGTAAGTTACTAATTCTCCTTTAAATGTTAAAATGGTCATATATGTTATACTTGACACTTGTAATTGTTAATTTTGTGATTTGGGTGAATTTTGTGATACTTGTAATTTTGGGACAAAAGGAGTATTAATATACTGTGAAGAAAACAATGGTTTAGGCTTGAAAGTAGGGTCTTGGGTATTTCTTAGTTGCTAGTGAAAGTATACTCCTACGTTTGGGACGGTAGAATAGAGGAAGTATAATTTATTCAAGTTTTGGCCTGCGAGGTGTGTTGGGCGGCCGCCCAAATCGGACGTGCGGCCACACACTTATCTGGAAGGTTTTTGTCTTGGAACAGAGCATTTTGGGTGGCCGCACAGTCTGGTGTGGGCGACCGCCCAGGGCTGCTAAAAGTTTGAGTTGTTTTAATCCAAGTGATTTAGAGTTCAATCTTAGTCTAGGTCTTAGGTGATATCCTAGAGTACCTAGAGGGTTGTTGTGGAACACTCTTGTGTTTGAAATCGGTTCCTTTGTGAACATAAATATTGTGGAATTGGACTAAATGTTGATTGGTTATTGTTGAACATCTTTTAATGTGGTTTGGATTGGTTCATCTTTGTGATGTGTTTGGCTTGGTCCCCCTTTGGAATCATTGCCCCCGGTTGTTGTTTAATCAAGTATTCATTACTATGCTCGTGTTTAAAGTTCAGCTGGTACTCGTTGTGGAGTCAGGCAGTGGGAGAATTATAGTGGCACAATTTAAGTTCACTATAAGGTTTTCCATTGGTACCTTGAGTCAGGCAGTGGGAGAATTGTAGTGGCACACAAGCCAAGTTCACTATAAGGTTTTCCACTGTTGCCTTTTCTGTTTCCCCAGTCCAGATTGGCCTTGGATGGGATGAACTAGCTCCCCCGTGTGAGCATTTGGGTTATGACTTTGTGTCATATTTCCCCCCGTTGTTATTGTTACTTTGGTTCTTATGGTTATGGTTTGGTTTTCGGGATCCCGGCTTCAGCTATTTATGCTGCTCAGATGGTTTTCTCAGATGGTTTTCTCAGATGGTATTCTCAGACAGTTGTGTTTATTGGGTAAACCTTGGCTTGGTATCCACCTGAGTGTGGCATTTGTGGCATTTGTGGTATTTGTGGTATATGAGTTGGTTTTACCTCTCATACTATGTGCTATGTGATGCTTATGATATTGTTCTTTATGCTTATCATTTTATCATGAAACGTAGTTGCATTTTAGTAGCTTACTAAGATTTATTCTCACCCCTTATTTGTTTACTGTTTTAGATAAAGGCGAGTCCAGGGGATAGGTCACTTCACAAGGGAGGACGTCGGGTTGATAATCCATTTTGGAAAGTAAGTGTGGTTTAAAGGTTACATTATATAAATGTATAACCTTTGGGGTAGTGTACCCGAGACTTTATCCGTGTATCACTTATTTTGTTAAAGTGTGGTAATTGTACATTTGTATAAGAGTGTGTAAGTCTTCGGGCTAAGTACTTTCGTTTGTGAAAGAGTTTGTTTGAAAGTTAAATGGAAGTCTTTGAACTTTGAGTGTGGATTTTGTTAAAATTTATGAAAGGATATTTCGAAAATTTTTCCAAAAGTGTTTTATGACGTCTTCCAATCGTGCCCCGAGCGTGGGGCCAAGTAGGACCATGGGTCTGGGGCGCGACAGTTGGTATCAGAGCTAGGTTGTAGATGGTCTAGAATGACTAAGTGACCTAGGAGGGTAGTTGTGTATAGGGTGAGTAACGTTGAGAGTCTTATACAGGTACTATTGAAAAAGGTTGGGACAGATGGAGATCAGTCAGGGCCTTCAAGGCAAGGGATTGTTTGAAGCAGCCATAAAAACCTTAAATGATTAAAGACAAGGAGAAGATCAAGTACCTCCGAGATATGGGCTAGAACAGTTCTTAAAGATGATATCAATAGGCTATGATTGAGAACCAGATGTGGCTAAAGTGGAAAGGTGGATTGAATCGATGGAGAAATATTTGATGTTCTGAGATGTTTTAATGAAGATCAAATCAGGATTGTTACTTATAAATTGAGTGGAGCTGCTGAGTATTGGTGGAAAGCTTTGAAGACCAATTGGGATGAGACTCATGTACCCTATACTTGGGAAAATTTTCTAAAAGAAGTTCAAGGAACATTTTATTCCACGGGTGGATCAAGACAAGAAAGAAATGGAGTTTCTCAACTTAGAGCAAAATTTCATGTCCGTGGCTCAATATACATCTAAATTCACAGAGTTATCCAGGTACTGTACTCATCTAGTTGCAACTGAGGAGAGGAAGGCAATGCGATTTGTGAGAGGATTGACAACTGTGATCTGAACTCAACTAGTATTTCACAAGTTACAGGATGTTCAAGATGCAGTTGATAGAGTTTATCAAGTGGAGCACCATATTGAAGAACATAAGAGGAAAGTTGAACTATCAGGTGCTGGAAGGCAAGGCAAACCTCAACCACAGCATGATAACAATCGAGGAGGTCAGGGAATATCATTACAAAACAGAGGACAACCTCAGGAGCAATTAATTGCCAACAATCAAGGTAACACTTCGGGAAATCAAAGTAGAAGGATATGTAACTATTGTTAAAAGGAAGGGCACTCTGAAGAAAGGTGTTAGAAGAAGTTGGGTAAGTGTTTGAATTGTGGTCAGTTTGATCATTTTCAAAGGGATTGTCCTAGAACCAGGAATGTATCATTTGAGGGTGGAACTGGATCATCACAGGGTCAGAAGAGGGATGCCTCGGGAAAGCCTAAGGTGCAGGGTCGTGTTTTTGTTATTAATCAACAGCAGGCTTCAGATTTTTCTGATGTGATAGGAGGTATAATTTATATGTCTAGTTTGAGGGCACGTACACTTATAGACACCGGCTTATTGCATTTATATGTGTCTGTGCATTTTTGCATCTCAGTTACATTTGTCTCCTGAGTCTCTATCTTATGTGTTAGATGTGTTCACCCTTATGGGGAGTGTTTGGCAACTGATAGAGTGTTGCGTACTTGTGATGTGCATATTCGTGAGCATGTTTTATTTGCTGATTTAGTTGTTTTGCCATTACAAGATTTTGATATTATCTTGGGAATGGATTGGATAAATAATTACCATGCTTCGGTTGATTTTTATAAAAAGATTGTCGCATTCTCTATTCCCGATGTGCCTGAATTTACTTTTGAGGCTACTCCTCTGGGTAGGTGTGAATACGTGTGTTTGAATTTGAGAATATTCATAGCAACATTAAAATTATGAGAGTCGCCACGCCGTTTTAGTTATAGCCAAAACATTGAGAAAAAGCATGTTTAATGGGTTCGGGGGTCAAATTACAACAAGAGAAGAATATTGGACGTTATCACTCCTATTGCCCGAATGATCGGTCTTTCTATCATGATGAATGTGTTAGTGTTTGAGACCGGATCCAAAGATTGCCTACGTTCCTCTCAATATGAGAACCTCAGGTCAGCGTAGTTCGAGAAGAATTTAGAATAGGCAGAAGAATCGGGATCATGCATAATGAGGGGGAATTACCTAAAGTTTAGGTTTAGAAGTAGTTCCTAGACCATCCTCGGGTTTATGAACCCTAGATCATCATCGGCTATGAAAATAACATGTAATTATGAAGATCGCAACCCTAAATATAGCATAAATAAGGTTTTAATCTATGAACACGAAGAACATGCGAAGAACATATTATGAACATATGAATGAACATGCAAAGCACATGAAGAAACTATGAATAAACATGTAAGAACATGAATATTAAAAGATCTACATTAAAAATGATGCAAGAACATGAAGAAAAAGTTAGAAAACTTACCTATGTTGGCAAGAAATAACCTTGGATCTTCTTGGGATTCTTGAGAGTGTTCTTGGAGGCTTGAATGGCTTGATTTGGGAGCAAAATCGTCACTTGAAAGCTCTAAAATTCGGATCCCTAAACCAATAGCATGGGATTGGTTTATATAGTAAACTGAGGGGAAGATCTGACGGCCGAGATCATCCGGCGCAAGGTTGGCCGCCTAGCCATGACTGAAGTCGGTGACAAGAGTGGCCGCGTGGCCAAGATCGACGCGCAGCAAGGTTGGCCGCGTGGCCAAGGATGCAGGCTGACGTGATTTTCAAGCTAGGGTTTCTGCATGGTTTTAAGGAAACCATTTATTACCTATTTTGATAGATCTTGTCATAAATGAGATATTTCGGGAATCCGGGACAAGTCTTTGCAAGGTTTCTAATTCCTATAAAGTCCTTGTATTTTTGGGAAAGTTCTAATAAACTCATTTTCAGGTCGGGTACTAACAGTAGCCCCTCGACGACGCTTCTTGCAAGGCAATGTGGGGTCGACGATAAAAGAAGGATCCGTCTGAAACATGAGTTCAAAACAGATGAAAGGTAAGGGAACGGCTGAACCTTGACAGGCGACCTACGTATCCGCGGGGGAATCAAGCCAAACGTAGTTCAAACCTGATGGGAAATTGGGAATGATTGTCCTCTGATGGGGAGAAAACGCTTTCTGCTGGGGAAAGTGCACCTGCTGGGGATGATAGATGACCGCTTCGGTCGGGTGGCTGGACCTTTTCAGGTTTCCTACGTATCCTCGGAGGAATCAAGCCGGTCGTAGTTCAGAGATATTGGGGAAAAATGAGACATCAGACTCCTGCTAGGGATAATAAACCTACGGGCACTATCCTGTATGAAGAACGAACATTCGTTAGAAAATGAAGTTATTTGGGAAAAATAAAGACTACGTTGTCTAAATAATCCCAAGATGGAATGGTAAACGAAATCAGGATCACCAGGGTTCCTGCCGATTGCGCTAAAGTAATAGATGCTGGATCTCTCGCAAACAGAAACGCCGAGGCTTCTGCCAACCACGATCGATCTAGGATACGTATGTCATTGAGGCGCCGAAGTCTCTACAACCATACGAATCCTAATAATAGATGCTGGATCTCTCACAAATAGAAATGCCGAGGCTTCTGCCAATCACGATCGATCTAGGATACGTATGACATAGAGGCGCCGAAGTCTCTACAACCATACGAACCCTAATAATAGACGTTGGATCTCTCGCAAACAGAAACGCCGAGGCTTCTGCCAGTCGAGATCGATCTAGGATGCATATGACATAGAGGCGCCGAAGTCTCTGTAATCATACGAATCCTAATAATAGATGCTGGATCTCTCGCAAACAGAAACGCCGAGGCTTCTGCCAATTACGACCGATCTAGGATGCGTATGTCATAGAGGCACCGAAGTCTCTACAACCATACGAATCCTAATAATAGATGCTGGATCTCTCGCAAACAGAAACGCCGAGGCTTCTGCCAATCGCGATCGATCTAGGATGCGTATGTCATAGAGGCGCCGAAGTCTCTACAACCATACGAATCCTAAGCAAATATTAGGAAGTGCCAAAATAATAGATGCTGGATCTCTCGCAAACAGAAACGCTGAGGCTTCTGCCAATCACGATCGATCTAGGATGCGTATGTCATAGAGGCGCCGAAGTCTCTACAACCATACGAATCTTAAGCAAATATTAGGAAATGCTAAAATAATAGATGCTAGATCTCTCGCAAACAGAAATGCCGAGGCTTCTGCCAATCGCGATCGATCTAGGATGCGTATGTCATAGAGGCGCCGAGGTCTCTGCAACCATACGAATCCTAAGCAAATGCTAAAATAATTGATGATGGATCTCTCGCAAACAGAAACGCGAGGCTTCTGCCAATCGCGATCGATCTAGGATGCGTATGTCATAGAGGCGCCGAAGTCTCTACAACCATACGAGTCCTAAGCAAATATTCGGTGAAGAATAGAAATTTTAAGAGGCTTCCCGTACCCAAAGATAACAAACATCAGTTAAAATAGCGCTAAGAGCACCTAAAATGAATCAAAGGGGAATGTACTAGGGGTAAAACTAAAATTTTGCACGTGGAGGCAAAGATGATGGATTGTATGACGTCGCAAACGGGATGAACTCTCGGGAGTCATAAAGGTGATAGACTCTCGGGAGTTACAAGGGTGACGGACTCTCGGGGAGTCACAAAGGTGATAGACTCTCGGGGAGTCACAAGGGACTCTTTGGTGAGTCACAAAGGCAAAGGACCTTTAGGGAGACGCGAAGGAGATGGACTCTCGGGGAGTTGCTAATATGGGGAACATGATCTGGGTTCCGCTTATCCTAATTTAGGAGGGAATGAGGCTACGAGCCATTGAGACCAAGGTGTTAGGTAAGGGACATTTTTCTTGGTTGCCTAGAGGTAGGACCTAAGGCTTTTTAAGGAAAGGGAATAAGGAAGATGGTGATCTCCTAATCTTGAGATAGGGATGCCAAAGATGTCACGGCTTCTTGGGCTTTAGATTATGTCTTGGAGATAATGTGGGTTTCCTAGGCTTACGGGCTAGGGATTGGAGTTCATTTAAGCATGAGGAAAGTATTCTATCCTAGGCTTAGTGCTAAGGCTTGGAAAGGTTGAGGTTTGGAACTTCCTAGATGTTAGGGTTTCGAACAAGGGTTTGGAAACTGTGTTTAAGGACCATGACTCTCCTAGGTTTGGGACTAGGGTTTAGGAATTTCCTAGGTCTAGGAGGCTAGGGCTTGGAGTTGTGGTAGGCTCAGAGGTTGCAAAGGCGTTGGCTTTTATACATAAGGCTGGGAGTTGGAAAGGTTGTGACTTCCTAGGCTTGAGGCTATGGTTTAGAGCGAATGCGGCTTCCTAGGCCTGAGGCTAGGGTTGATTAAGTTTTGGACAGGGCATTGTATCCTAGGTTTTGGGTTAGGGTTCAATAAGACGGGGATTAAGATTGTAAATTTCCTAGGTTCGAGACTAGGGTTTCGGGAATTTGGAAATGATGTTGCATGCGGGGCTTTGGAAATTCCTAGAACTTGGGCTAGGGTTAAAGAGGATGTTGCGGTTTCCTACGCTTAAGGATATGTGACTACCTAGGCTTGAGACTAAGTTTGGGGAGAACGCGACTTCCTAGGTTTGAGGCTAGGGTTTGGAAAGAATATCGACTACCCTAGGCTTGAGGCTAGAGTTTGGAGGGAATGTGACTACCTAGGCTCGAGGGTAGGGTTTAGAAGGATGTGGCTACCTAGGATCGAGGCTAGGGTTTAAGAAGGATGTAACTTCCTAGGCTTTAGGCTAGGGTTTGGAAGGATGTAATTACCTAGGCTTGGGGCTAGGGTTTTGGAGAGAATGCGAATACCTAGGCTTGAGGCTAGGGTTTGGAGAGAATGCGACAATCCTAGGCTTGAGGCTAGGGTTGGAGGGAATGTGACTACCTAGGCTTGAGGCTAGGTTGGGAAGATGTGATTACCTAGTCTTGAGGCTAGGGTTTGGGAAGATGTGATTACATAGGCTTGAGGCTAGGGTTCGGAGCACATGTGACTTCCTAGGCTAGAGGCTAGGGTTTGTAAAGGATGTGGCAACCTAGGCTTGAGGCTGGGGTTGAGAAAAATGTGATTGCCTAGGTTTAAGGATCAGGCTTCGGATAGAAGGTGACTACCTAGGATTATGGCTAGGGTTCGGAGCGCATGTGACTTCTTAGGCTAGAGGCTAGGGTTTGGAGACCGAAAGCATTTGTAGGTTTGTCTTGGTTTAGACCGAGCAAGTTTGAGGTCTAAGAGTGTTGCGGTTTGGGGCAGGTGAGCTTGATACCTCATGGCTGGATAGGCTCGATATGGTTAGACCTAGGCTAGAGTGCTAGGGTTTAGCTAGGTAAGACTCATACATGTGTTAAGGAGACCGGGGCCTAATGGAATGGTAGGCGTGAGATCTAGGAGATCGAAGGCTAGGCAGGTAGCGTTTGGGACATAAGGCTTTCAAGCGGGTAAGTCTTTGTCCTAGAGAAACCGCGTTATGGGTTAGGACCAAGCAAGCTTGAGGTCGGCAAAGGAGCAACGGATTGGGATGGATGATCCTAGTACCTAATACGCATGTCGGGCTTGGATCCTAGAGTGTTTGAAAGTTTAGGCTAGGTGCGAACCATAGGTGCGGGAAATGGAAATGTTTTGGATATATGACCAATGTAGGCGCTTTAGGTAAAAGGGATTGAGTGTCCAAGACTTTGCTTGAGTACAATAGGTACCTAAGTTGGATTGGGTATGCTTAGGTCCTAAGTTTGTCTCAGAGGTCATTGCGCGTGACCAAGCTCGTCGGCGATTGCGAAGGTGGGTTGGTATGGGACCAAAGGTGTTAAGCGCGCGATCTTTGACTGGACGGGTTTTGATATCTTTATGGCATATCACGGTATGCGGGAGGTCCTATGCGTCGAGCACGTTTGAGGTTTGGACTCGTGGGGAAGAAAGGTTTGAGATCCATGGAGTTCAAGGGTGGACCTTGTAGGTGGCGAGGTTTGGACTCGGCTCGGATTAAGTAGGTTAGAGACCTAAGGGGTTGGGTTGAAGGTCAGACTAGGAAGTCTTTTGAAGTTAAGGAGTGACACTAGGTTTAAGAGTGGCAGGGCCATGGTTTGGGTATGATGGTAGCGTAGATGGCATTGTTTTGGACGACCGAGCAGGCTTGGAACTAAAGAGTAGTTCTAAGGGTCGACATCTAAGGTTATAGACCTAGAGGGTAGACATTTTGTGATCTAAAGGGTTTAGGAGTTGAGACCTAAAGTGTGGATCGGATATGTTAGAGACCTACAAGGTAGGCGCTTGGTAGACTTGAATGGACTTGTGGGGGATCTAAGGATCGTTCAATAGGTTAGACTGGGTAGACCTAAGAGGTTGGACCTAAGAGGATAAGGGAG
>JAOWBW010000247.1:1367920-1424928 GCA_026119855.1 Campanula takesimana | reverse complement strand
TTCGGTTCAAAGTTCAGTAACGATAAAAAGTAGACATTTCACGGAGGGAGTATGGTTTTCGTGAGTGCTTAGTTTCCACTTTCCAGTATCGGCCAAGAAATGCATCTTGCATCTTGATTCAAGGTTGACGTTGGAGATTTAGCTGGCCAGATTTGCACTTGACAACTATTCTTTCCGTGCCATTACAACTCGCGTCAGTTTCCTTTTTGGTTTGTCCCCCAAATTTTTTTTTTATTGGTAAGCCTCACTTTCTTGAAATGTTTAACTTTTTTTTTTTTTTTTTTTTTTTTTTTTTTATTCACACCATCCCACTTGTCTTGTCTTGTCTTGTCTTACCATACACTTAAATTAGGGTCCTACTTTCAATCATCATACTCGTTAATTATTCATCATACTCACAATCCCAAACGGTTATTTAGGTCGGCTTGACTCTGAGCAATGGAGATGGAGTGACCCAACTTGTGTAACCCAAGTTTGAAAGAACAAAACAACCCAAATCCAGTTGAGGTAAACCTCAAGTGCACAATTTTGTATGATTATTTTATATTCTAATTTAACGCTGAAATCTAACTTCAGCCAACTCATTCCTGCCTTAGTAACCGTTTATTTTCTAATATCAGTCTGCATAGTGAAACGCTCACAGTTGAACTTCATATGACAAACCAAAATCATATGACAAGTCAAGCACTGGTTTGCGTAAAGAAACGCTCAGCAGTCCAACTTCATATGTCAAAACAAACCATGGAGCCAACACAGGCAATGTGGACAATATCTCAAGGGAACTTGAGTAAAAAAAAAAAAAACTCTGATATTCGTAGATCACCAGAAAAAAAGAGCCCTCTGTAGATCTGGTGATAAATACCATAATGCAAACACCATGCACCAACAATAAACAGAGTATGCTTAGACAATACTCCCTCCGTCCTAGAAAGTTTATCCCATTATGACTTTTTACGGTCAACATAAATGAACTTTGACCAATCATTGGCTTTGATCTAATGATCAAAATGAAATTCTAAAAATTGTTATCATTAAATCACTAACAATTTTTAGAATTTCATTAGAATGATGATTAGATCAACATCCATGTTTGGTCAAAGTCCCAGTTATTGTTGACCATAAAAATCAAAATGGGACAAACTTTCTGGGACAGATGGAGTATAACAATTCAACTGTATTGTGTGGATCCACACACAGTAGATCTTAATATCAGGAAGAACAAACTTAACCCATTGATAGAAGTAGTACTGACTAAAAAGCATTAAACAAACAGCACCTTCAACGTAATGGGCATATCAATATAGTCTATGCTTAGTAGTAGCTAAACTGTTGTATTCTAGGTTGAAGAATGTAATACTGCAACTTCAACCTGCTTCCACAAAAATATAAGGAGCACTATAATCTCTTGTATGAGGTGCGTAGTTTAGAGGATTATTATGGCCTAGGTATCATACCTTCAAAAAGAAAAAGAAAAAAAAAACAAGTCTATCCGACACCCTGAAGCAAACAAAAGGCTTAACAGCTGAAGACATAGCTCAACGTGACCTTTTGTAAAAGCAATAAGCCACGACAACAGTTGTCACAGCCCCGACCACAGCAGCAGCAGTAAGGATTTCACGTTGCTCCCATTTTCCAGTCCAGCAGGAGAGATTACACGACCCCAGCACCTTCTTCTTCTCTGGTTTGACCTCTTCTGGTTTGACCTCTTCTGGAGTTTCATCTCTGCAACATGAGAACCCATTAGCACCTTGGCAGCAGTTGCTCACAACATCTTCCTTCTTCTCCTCGGTGGTGATGATTTCTTGTGGAGGAGCCTTCTCAGTGATGATCAGATCATTTCCATTTGAAAGGACTGGCTCGTCCACTTTTTCGGGTTCAACTGGTGCCCCATCTGGCCCCTGTAGTTGATTGTGTCAAATGCATGTTTTGAGTCAAGATGTAACATAAATGTAATCTTGCTAATAAGATATAACCCATGGTGGTAATTGCGTAGGCAAGAATTGAGCTGAGGGACATAGGGTTTCACATGTTCATCCCCCCTTCAACAATAGTGAAAAAATGTGATTGACAATGAAGAAGCAACAAAATTGTTCAAATCTTTCTATCAAAACAAAGTACGGAATACGAAGCTCACAACACACACACAATCCCACAATCCATCAATTACGTGTTACAGCATCAAAAGAAGTTACAGAAGGCTTATGAAGGTCCTCTAACTTCAAGTAAAAGCCAGGCTCGTATGCACAAGAGTGATTCTCATTCAGTAGATAATAAAAGCAACGAGGATGTATCCTTGAAAAAGCATGGACAAATAGAAGGTACTGTATTACATATGATGGGATCAAATAAGGACATGTTTTAGTGATATGTTCTCTGCAATCTTCATATACTATTCTCAGATAAATAAAGGTAGTGGGTACCATCTGCTAAGTCAAGGCAGATTGGAGTAGTATATGGAAGCCGATAAACTTTCAAAGCTAGTATTGATGTTCTGTTTTGACCAAGTTTCTCATGGAAGAGAAAGAGGGCACAGGGTAGCAGGAAAACAAACTGAGAGCAAGAAGGTGTTCAAAAAGAGAAATGAAAAAAATAAAAAAAATCCCAGTAAGATTCCTTTCATCCACTGTCTGAATTCAAACACAGCCATAAAAATAGAAGTTTCACAAGTGAAGGAAGGTGGAATGCAGCTGTCCAACAGTCTCTAATTTGTGGTCTAGAAAAAATCAAAATCTAAGCAATAGCATGTATACTTCACAGTAAGAAAATACATCAGCAGCCAAAGATAAAAAGGAAACTCTATTAAAATCATTTCAGTGAAAAATAATATACCCTCTTACTCCCATGTATGCATTCTTTAGGCACTGAAAAAAAAATAACTGCAACTTAATGGTACCTTGTGGAACTATATCACCAATTCTACAGAAGATGCTAGCACATCAGTAAACAAGATTCACTATGAGACACTAAAAAAGAGAACACACAAACCTCCAAAGACGTTCAATAATCTCGCCCTTGCCAATATGCTGATCCAGCAAGTCCTGCACATCACTCGGGCAACATAACCATACCTGAACAGAAAGAACAACAGGAACATGTCTAACAATGAGCAAAACATTCCTTTTTTACAACTATTTAATAATCACAAGTACAACGGAAAAGAAAAAACAAGATAGCAATGTGAAAATAAGACTAGTCATACCAATGACCGGTAATTTTTCCATCTGCGTCTGCACTAAAGATGATCAAGTTTCCTGCATATTTGTGGCCACCAACGTGCGAGCAAGCACTCACAAATACCTGATCCTTCAATCCCTTCAGTTCAATCTCCTCCTTAAACTTCTCAATCAGAGCTGGTCCACAAACACCACACCTTTTATCTCGACTACTATGAGCGCACACATAAATGTGCGAGCCCGACAGTATCTCTTGTATTCCAGAAGCCCACGGTTTGCCATTCACGAGCACATCTTCAACAAAACTGTCTACGTCTGAATCCTTCAACCCCCTATGATTACAGAAAACTAACCAAGTAAATTTCTAGGAAAATCACATTATCCAGTAACAATCAGTGAACAACACTCATTAAGAGTTTAAATAAAGTAAAGCTGTAAAAAATAATTCAAACTCATAAGCATTTTGGTTGATTTTGTTCAAATCACTTGGGCTGCAGTTTGGACCCAAATTCTGAGAAAATGCTATGGCCCTAGCACAACTGAGTTATGCCACAGCCGACAGGCATTTTGTGCATTAACATAAGATGCTCATACGTGATTATTTTAAGATTAACAACATTGTAGAAGGCCCGCTGACTTGTACTTAGCAAACAGTTTACACTTTAAATATGAAGAAACTTCCTCACTATAGCCTCTATATGAAGCTAGATATCAACATTTTTAGGCTAGCCACATATTAATCAAGGTCATGTACACTTGTACTCAATTATGCACCCTAGACTTAATGATCCAGTCCAGTTAAACATGACTCTAATACCATTGCTTACATGACCTGTATCAATTTTTCACTAAAATTGCTAGAAGGAACACATCTATATATCAGAAATTTAGACGGATTCACCCTAGACTGAACAGTCTCCTCCACTTCAACATGAAACTCTAATACCTTTGCTTAATGACTAGCATCATTTGTAACTAAAATCACTCACAGGAACACGCCTATATATCAGGAATTGAGACGGAATACAACTTATTATTTGCTTCAATAAAATTGAGGAACTAATAAGCTCATAAATATGTTTGACTAATATACCTGTACTTGATCATTTCCGGAAAAATCAACACATCTCCATCGGTCTCTTCACTGCCTTCACATATCGTCAAACGAGTCTACACAAACACGAAATAACCGAATCACACTCAGTACAAAATTGAAGAGACTCGAATGAAATTGCACACAAACTAACACAGTTTCCAAATTATTTTTCACAGGCTTGCATCGATGATTTCAGCAATAAACCAAACAATACATACTAATAGAGCGTCAATCGAACTCGATGTATCAAATTAACACAATACCTTGACACTGATGTCGTTTTTGCGAGCCTTGAGAGCTCCGGAGAGAAGCTTGGGTAGCGGATCGGACTCGGAGTCTTCAACGCGAGAAGGCCAGTCCTCGTGCGACTTGTAGCAGAGGAACAAGTGCCGGTCGTACGAATCGACAGTTCCTGAGAGTTTGATGGAGTGCATCTCCGGTCGCTGGAAGCCGTACTTGACATCGTCGCCGTCGACGACAACGGCGTCGGAAGAGAAAACGTTTTCTGCAGCCATGGAGACGAAGAAGAGAGAGTTGCGAAGAAAGGTAGATGAAGAGAGAGGAAATTGGAGAGCGGGGATCAGGGAACGGGTAGAATGCACAATACGCATCTGCAATTTTGATATTTTTCAACTCCGGTATTTATATGCAAATGGTTTTTACAGGGCAGTCTTGGGGCGGGGTAAACTTTAGCAGTGATATCCTGTGGACGGCACGCGCCGTACGCGTGTATAATCAAAGGTGTAAATGAGTTTGGTACGGTATAGAAGACGCACTACTACTGGTCCAACACTCCAACTTTTTATTTTTATCGTCGTCAAACAATTATTTTATTTTTAATAGATTTACAAAAGTAGCACAATTTTACCATTAAAGTTAAAAAGCAAACCCACAAAAATAATGTGTTATGATTTTATTGATGCTTTCAATTAGAATGTAGCAGGTCTACAATCGATACAATCATTAAAATATCGTCACTTCATTTTGTATCTGATAAGACCGAGCATCGCAGACCGGACCGGACCCGGTTCGAAGCTAGTACAAGCGAGTTCGACCACATCGAACCGGCTAAGCCCGCAAGCGAGTAAGCACGAGAACTCCGGGCTTCCTGATAACCATAACCGAGGTAGCTCTGCCTCCCGCTATTCTACGGGTCCTGTGTTGATCACTCAACCTCCTGCCCGGAGCCCGCAGCAGCCAGCTGTCACAAACGTACCACAGACGTTACCTGTTCGTACCTGACATACCATAACGGTTGGTGGTGGAACCATGATTCCCTGACAACACGCCACGTTCCCAGCCACTCCCCTGGCCGAACCAATGAGGACCTGCCGCGTGTCCATCCGGTACAAGGGCGGTTAGTACCTTAAACCTACCTCCTCCTTCTACTCATATAAATACTCCTATCCGCCCCAAAGGCCAGGGACGTGCTCTATCCTATTCACACACACAAGGCTTTCACAAGCTTTCTACTTAGGTTTTCCTCAGAGATCTTACTCTCACACCCGAGAGCCTAAGCCGGATTCCAACCCGGCCTTGGTCTTAACGGTGTTCTTGTTTGTGTTGTGATCAGGATCAAGAGACAGCTATATTGGAGTTCTACCTCCGTGACCCCAGATTCACAGGGCGTCATCAGTATCTTTTTGTAAACTTCTTTTGTGTCACTATCATTAATACTCTATCTGTCTCGGAAAGATAGTCCATTTTTTTCATTGTTATTACGAAAGAAATTTGGACAATGATTAAGGCTACTTGTAACGTGAATCTAAAAATTGATATTGATAGTATTTATAATGGTGTATCAATAACAATTTTTACATTTTCATTAAAATAATTAAAAATAACTTTAATTATTGCTCAAAGTTACTTTGTAATAACAACGAAAAAAGTGTCTCTCTCTCTCTTTGAGGGAGTAAACTTTAAAATTTTGTTAATTTTTTTCTTTCTAAACTGTCACTTAAACTTCAACGATTGACCACTAAAAGTTATGGGACTACCTTCCTGTACGGATGCGGTATGATTTTGACACAAACACTCCAGGTTGCCACACAATAAGAAAAACTCCTTATCTTTTTTTTTTTTTTTTTCTTATTTTATTCCCAGGTTCCCAGCTTGCCAGATTTACGGTTGCTCGGCCCAGCTTGGCTGGACTAGTCCTAGGCCACCAGCCTCTGGCCCCTCATTTGACTGGCGGCGGTAAAATCGCGGGATGTGCCCGAGATGGTCAGGGTAGCAACGCCCCTTATACTCCTGGCCCAAAGGGAGCTTTCTCCAAAACATTATGGTTGCTCGTGCCAAGGTTCGAACTCCCCACCCTTAAGTTGCAAGCCCAGCAATGTTGCCTCATTTACCAACTCAGCTATGCCGCGGGGGTCCTGATCGACCACAAAATATGATCAAGGCCGGCGCAGCGATTCGGATATCCAGAGCTTGTTAAACCTACAAAACGAACACCGTGAGCTAAGCCGGGGTTGCACCGGCTAAGACCCTCCTGCGTGAGAATAAATTAAACCATTTTTGGGAGAAAGGAAAGGAGATGGAGTTAGAGTGTGTACCCCAGAAATGGCTGTTGGAGCCCCCTTTTATAGAAGACTGGATTGTTCTCCAAGTTGTAGGAATGATGAGGTCAGCCCTGTCCTTGCCTGAGGTCATCTTGGCTAACCTTATCGTTAGGGTTTCTTTCTGGGCTGAAGCCCGAGTGATCGAATTGGGCTGGGCCCTAGCGTACGCGCCTAGGTCTTCTAGAAGGTACACGGCGAAAGGTTGGCCCCTTGATCTGAGGTCGACGGGGGAACGAGCTAGACCAAACGGGCTGATACTTCATATTAGCATGACTGGATGGGTTGAGTTTATAGAAGTTGTACTCTCATGGGTCCAGCTCGGTGATTAACGCGAGCTGGGTTATGTCTTCAGCTCGTAGGTTCAGGCGGGCTGGCTCTTGTTTTTCCCATCAGGTATTGAGTAGTCTTTACCAGCTCGTTCCAGACGAGCTACCGGCATGGGCCGGACCAAAAAATTCCAGGTCGTCTACACGAGGACAGATCAACTTAGTACGGGTAGTTCCTTTCAGGTCCTTATCTCTTGATATCATAACAAGAAGAAATAGTTCATGATATCATAGTAACAAGGGTTAATGACAATTTAGACCCTAAAATCATATACCACCCTTCAAAACGAACTTGATGTTTTTTTTCGCCAGATCAGACCTTGAAGTGTAAAAAACTCATCAGTTAAAGCGTTTTTGACGGTTTTCGTTAGAAAAGTCAGTTAAGTATCATATGCGTTGCACGTGACTAACGAATTGGTTAATTTGAAGTTGATATTCCTTTTAAGGGCTTAATATAATAAAACATTAACACAAAAAATTAGAGAAAAAAATTAATTAGGTTTCACTAATGTATTTGCAGCTACCAATCACGTCATGCCATGTAAGCAAAATAGCATTAGAATAGAAAATCATTATATTAGAAGATAAATAACCTTTAACCCTGATTAACAAATAATTAAGTCACAATTTTATTACTACCTCCGTCCCGAAGTAAGAGTCATACCCTTCATTTGCACGCTTATTAATAAATATTGGAGGTGATGTAAATGTTGTGAGTGTAAAAGTAAAGTAGGAGAGAGAATGAGTGGAGGGAATAGTGAATTGATTGGTGTTGTGAGTATAAAAGTAAAATAGGAGAGAGAATGAGTGGGGTGAATAGTAAAGATTCTTTGCCATTTGGAGGGAGTACCTTTTTTTCCTTTTCACACCGCTGGACAGAGAGAGGAAAGAAAAGGGTACATCGTTTTTTTTTTTTTTTTTTTGATTCCCAGGTTCCCAGCGGATCAGGGTAGTAACCTACTTATACTCTTGGCCCAAAGGGAGCCTTCCTCCATGACACTACGGATGTTCATGCCAGGATTCGAACCCCCTACATTTGGGTTGCAAGCCGAGCAATCTTACCTCCTTCACCCACTCAGCTATGCCGGGGGCTGGTACATCGTTTTTTTTTTAATTAATGGTGTAATCGTTCTTTCCTTCGTCTTCTGCAAAGAAGAAAAAACTCAACACCCTACACACAAAACTCTTCAATTGAAGGTATGAATTCACCTTCAGTCACTGTTCCCATGTCTTCCAAAACATCCAGTTCTTCCCCCAATTCATCTTGATTGCCGAAAAGTGAAGGGGCACATTCATCATTATGAAAGGAAAAAACCTATACAGAAACTGGAACAGAAAATAGGGTGGGGAATTATCAAACTTAGAAGTCATTTGACCCAAAGAAACAATCTTAGCTGTTTTAGAAGGAAATTGAAAATTTATTCATTTTGAATTGAAAGATCTTCCAACACCAAAAAAGGCGAGTTTTTAAATCTACAAAATCAAGTTCAGGTTTTCAGTACGTAGCAGAGCACCACGAAGCCATGTTTTTGTTCAGATTATTGATTCAATTGAAGACGCTCCAGGTTGATTTTTTTTCTGATTTTTGGGGTTCCGATTTCTAATTTATGGGTTCAATTAAGAAGTGGAGAAAGAAGAGAGATGAAGAGAGTGGGGAGACGTATGGGAAGAAGAGAAGTGGAGCAACGGGTAAGAAGGAACAACGGGCGGATGGGGCGACGCTATTATTCTAGAGAGAGAGAGATCGAGTTGTGCATAGAGATTGACGGGATCCCTCCGTCCCGTCCCAGAGTAAGAGTCCTACTTTTTATTTTGGTACGTCCCAAAGTAAGAGTCCTATTCCTAAAACGGCAAAGAATCTTTACTATTCACCCTACTCATTCTCTCTCCTATTTTACTTTTATACTCACAACACCAATCAATTCATTATTCTCTCCCACTCATTTTTTCTCCTACTTTACTTTTACACTCACAACATTTACATCACTTCCAATATTTATTAATAAGCGTGCAAATGAGGGGTAGGACTCTTACTCCGGGACGGAGAGAGTATTTTTTTTTTGTTCCATCCCCTTATTTTTATAACATGTCATTTATAACCCTTACAAATTTAATAGTAATTCAAATAAGTCAATTTGTTAATCACGTGCTTGGCACATGTGCATTTAACAAGATTTTTAACATAATCCGTCAAAAGGCTTAACGGGCGAGTATTTCTCACATCAAGGTCCGATCTGGCAAAAAAACATCAGGGTTCGATTGGGAGGGTGATATATCACTTTAGGGTCTAAATTGTCATTAACCCTAGTAATAAGAATCCTTTCTCATAAATGTTTGTTTAAAAATGAATTTTATTTGTTTTTATGTTGCTTCGTACCCTCTTCGTCTTGAAATAATCTCTTTTCATTTGTTATTTTTCATTGTCTAAAAAAAAAAATCATATTTTTACAGTTTAGATTTAAATATGCATAAACACAACATGGTTAGTGAAACATGTGTTTATATCTTTGAAAATCTTGAAAAATCAAATGAGAAAATCATTTTAAAAAGAAGCAAAATGCAATTTAGTTACCTGGGTTTGTCACAATATTTTAACTGGTTATCTAATTTGTGTTCATTACAATTTGGTTATTAAATGTGGCTTTTTGTTGCAATCAGGTGTAATTTTGGATAGTCCGTCAAATAACTAACGAATGAATGAAAAACGTAACAATTTTTTTTTCAAAATTGCAACGATCACCCTTACAGTTTAAATTATCCCACTACCCCACTACACCCCAGCTCTTAACGAATATTAAAAAACTAACATAAGGAAAAATATAAATATGTATTTCCATTCATCTTCAACCTTTTGCACAACCACCCACCACCACCTGACCACCACAAAACCAACACCACCTAATTCTTGCCGCCGTGCCACCAACATGAACAAAATTATACACCAACACAAGCCTTTTCACTTCAATTGTTTTCCTAATCTAAACAATAAAACCAATGAATTAAAACAAAAGAAACACCAAATCACCCTCCACCGCTCAACAGTCGAAACCACCCCCACCATGTTGCTGCCACTGCTATCTAACCATCAACAACCACCAGTATGTCCCCATCACCACAACATTACACATCCATCAAAGAATTCATTTCAAAACCCAGAAATTAAAAAGAGAAAAAAACCCTCAAACATTTCAAAAAGCCCCAAATCCATCGTAGCCCTTTAATTTCAAATCAAAGCATTGAAAATAGATTCACATAAAAATCAATCGACAATCCCGCACACAGAAAAACATACACACACACACAAATCAAACACACACATAAAGATGCAGATACATGTAATCGAATTCAAGAGATAGAGATAGACGGGAGATTGAGCGACAGAGAGAAAAGAGTTAGATAGGTAAAGGGAGGGATAGTTAGAGGCGACGGGAGGAGAGATTTATGGGTGGCGCTAGGTTGCCGGAGGAGAAGCTTGGGGTAGGATCGTGTTCGTGGACAGAAGTTTGTTTTCTAAATTTTGGTAAAAAAAATTAGAAATCTGGCTCGGGCTTTAGGGTTTCTATTTGTTAAGAGCTAGGGGGCGTAGTGGGATAATTTAAACTGTAGGGGTGATCATTGCAATGTTGTAAGAAGTTTGTTAGCTTTTTCATCCATTTTCGTTAGTTTTTTAACGGGTCATCCAAAATTACACCTGATTGCAAGAAAAAGACACAATCAGTAAACAAATTGTAACGAACACAAATGGATAATCAATTGAACCATTGTGACAATCTCAGGTAACTAAATTGCAATTTTCCCTTTTAAAAAGTATCATGGTAAAATTGTACTCCATCCATCCCAAATGAATGTCAAAAAAAAAAAAATGCTCTTTGGACATTCATTTTACTAGCCTGAGCATTTAAGACATTTATTTTGGGACGTAGTGAGTACTAACATTATTTTATTACCCCCTCCGCCCCAGCCTAAGGTTTTTACTTTCTTTTTTTTTGCTCCATAACCTAAGGTTCTTACTTGCTTATTATTTAAAGTGGACAATGAACTACTCACAACCAAAACTCCTTACCCACTTTCTCTCTCATACTTTACTTTTCATGCCCACAACATTTATTTTTTCTTAATCCCCGTGCTAAGTCAAGCTAAGAACATTATGCTGGGACAGATGGAGTATTCATAATTGTGATAAATATTTGGGACGGGCGCAAAAAGAAAAAGTTGACACTAATGTAATCTACTCTTGCTCAACCTGAGATGAAGATCAAGCACAATGGAAATATGCATATACATACGTAACATACTAGCAAATGAACCATTACACTAATGCAGTACTTGTTTTCCTACAAATATAGACAGTCATGTTAATGTTACATGGAGATTGGAGATGAAGATTACTAAATGCTCAAATCATCAATATGCAAATGAAACTTGCTTGAAATTCAATGTCAGGACTGTTCTAAAAGATTTTCCAAGTACAAGTTCAAAATGTATCTTCCAGTGGACAACACGTCGAGCCGCTTCTCACTAGGTTCATACTTTCCCTTCCGAAGCTGGTACCGATGAGTTACAGCAGAGATTGTGTAAGTCTGCCCCTCGATTGTCACACTCTCCCCGCACTGCAAGTTCTGTCAAACAGTAATTCAGCTCTAAATTAGAATACATTACATCACCCGAGTTGCAAACTTTTTCTTTTTTTACTAGCAGTTTTTGGTTTTTCCCTACTGTATCGGTCCATGGCCCCGCGTTTCTTGAGCAAGTGAAAATTACACGAAATAAAAGGATAAGGGCCATTCCAGACAGTACCATGCTTTCTTAGTTTGTGGAAAATTGAAACATAGATGAAAAGTATGAGCTTTCAGTTGTTCATACAATGACTCAATGGCTGTGGGCCGTGGGTGATGATTGCGGAGAAACTAAAATAAAACAAAATGAGCAATTTCATATTGGTGTCTGCATTAAGCTTGTCACGATGTACATACGAAATAGAAACACAAAAAGGAAGGAAAACTCTTTGTTTTAGTTCAGTTCAAGGAGACAAAAGAGCAACCTGGTGCTACAAGAGCTCTCACTATACGTGGGGTCCAAAAAAGAGTCGTGACCAAATGGGCTTAATGTAGACCAATTTCCCTTGCATTTAAAGTCAAAAGGTTGCGCCCAAGGCTCCCCTTATAATGAAATAGAAAATCTAATGTTGTGGCCTCGAGCACTTGGAATCACCAGATTGGATACGAATGGAGGCGGTTCGGAAATACTCGCTTTGTCCCAGAAAGTTACGAATGAACTTTGAGCAATAATTTAGTACATTTTTAATTATCTTAATGAGAATCTAAAAATTGGTATTGATAGTATTTATAATGGTGTATCAATAACAAGTTGTAAATTTTCATTAAAATAAATTAAAATTAGCCTAAATTATTACTTAAAGTTCATTCGTAGTAACAACGAAAAAAGAGGGACTAACTTTCCGGATAGAGGGCGTATGTTTTTTCTATTTTCTCATCTCTTTTTTATTTGCAAAATTATGAGCAAATTTTTATCGTTCTGTTTAAGGCATCAAAAGCCATAGTTGCAACGCAAAAACCAAGAAGAAGCAACAGCAACTTAGCAGCCTGAATAAACTGGAGAAAGAGCCTCAGTCAAGTGGGATCATTCATGCCGCATGACCAAGTACGTGTCGCACTAGCAACTTTAAACTCTATTAAGCCTTTTAAATAGACGACTGTTACTATAAGAAGGAATGCTCATTTCGGCAATGCTAATTCCACCTTTTCATAGGAGCGTCCTGCTGGACTATGACATATTAATCAAAGTAGTCCAATCCCAAAGAATGTTCTACTGGTACAACTAGGGATTCACAAGGAATGAGATATCAGACATAATGTCTTCCTTATCACCTTAGGGGGCCACCAATAATAAAAAATAAATTTGCCAATCCCAGAAAAGAAAAGGTACCAGAAGTACCCCAGCAACTAAAAAAATAAAGCATTTTTTATCAGACCTAATAAATCACAAATGATTCAACAACATAAAAAGGAACAAACTCCTTCAGCTGGTGCATCCTACTAGAAGAGCATAAGAAGTACTTTAAGAACAAACATGACTACTTTGTTTCCCATTTGGTCTGTGACTTGCATTTCAGAATTCATTTTCTCTAATTGTTTCTAAATTTCACTGCGGATAAATGACAAATCTATTTTCAGTTACTAGAGTGTAAAGATGCCAATTTCAAAATATAAATGGACTAAGTGCTAAAATCTCGTGCCTTCTCATATCTACTTTTGAGCTAGGTTGAGTTGGAACTTAAACATTTATGCCTCTGAAACTGCCCCAAGTTTTAATAATGAGATACGATAACAAATTTAAATCTGCTTCTGCACCGGAATTTAATGTGTCGTGAAATCAATATCGCGAATGGGTGTATTACATGGATGTGGCATCAAAAAGAACAAGATGGCTGACGATGGCTCCCGCGGCTCGTTATTCAGAGCCACACATGATTCCTTGGTAAGCTCTAGTTTTAGCAGGGTAACCACATATAAAGGTTCAGCTAATGGATGTTACAATTCACTAAAAGGAAGAAACTTATACTTTCATAGCCTTTCATGGTTATTCGCAATATACTAGTTTCAACAGATCTCTCTCCTTACATCTCTAATCAAACAAAGTTTTGCAGACGTGATTCCCATCTAACTTGGTTTAGTATCAATATTAGAAAAACTGCAGCAATTTGAAAGCATCAATATTTGAAAAACTGCAGCAATTTGAAAGCGTGATTTCTGAAGCTTGAACAAGCACCTCCCTGGGTTATCTATAAAAAGAAGATTCTCCTCAACGTGCAAAAAAAGAACATTGAGAAAGAACAAATGGTAGGAACCCTCATCTGCAGTTTCCTTCATGGGTCACCAAATCAGGTTAGGAGACACTAGCCATGGCAGAATGGCACACTGCGGTCTCCAAGGCTGTTTATCTTCTCAACCTTGAACTGCTGCAACTAATCTTTGTAAGCAAACAGATAATTTGTTGCCGTCTTGAGTAAGGAAACCTTTGCAATAGATTTGTGGAAAAGAGTAATACGCAGTATAACATTTGGCTCCACTTCCCTCAACTCCTAGACAACAACTTTTTGTTCTACAAATTCTTTCATTTCACCTGTATATTGTTCAAGAACACTCATTGCTCGTCAACTCAAGTAGATGAGCAGTTGAGGCAGGACATCCTGGCTACTTACGGAAATCAGACCGGCGACCACACGGATGGCAAGTGAGGTGAATTTGAATTGGGGAAGTCTTATTCATAGATGCTTCGTCTATCGTAGTGCTAACATGTTGCCTAGGCTAGGACACACTAGAATCACACACACACACACCCCCCCTGTTTGCATACTTTTACGATTTCTTGCTAATACTATTATGTTTTGCAAAATAGCCCAACAACCAAAGCATAAAATTAACATCAGAATATAAAGAGACTAACCACACACCCAAAATCAATTATTCAAGAAATCACTCACAATTCATGTCACCATCTCAAACAAATCCACCTTCTAAAAGTCAACATTAAGGGGAAACTTTTAGTGCTGAATTGGGGAAAATTAATTCCTAAGAGAAAATTCAAAATTACAGAAATGTAATGGAATTGAGGATGAAATTGGGAAGTGCTTACAGGGGAAAAAAACAACGAATACCGAGGTTCCTTGGTGGGGGAGAAACTTCAATGACTGTGTAGGGGTGAATTTGGTCTCTGCCTCTGTCTTTCTTTCTACATTCAATCTTATGCACTTGTGTCTGCTACTTTCACAAAATTAAAATTAATTTTTCAGAAACGTAATTGCCGACTCTTTTTTTTTTTTTTTTTTTCCCAATTGAGAGAATAAAATTGAATTTAGGGAAGATTCGTACCTTCCTGAACGCGGTAACATCCGACGCCATTGCCATCTCTCTCGCCCACCAGGCAGGAGAAAGAATGAATCAACGCCAGACAAATGTCGGAACTGATATTTTTTTCTGGTTCAGAGATTTTGATTCACTTGCCTATTTTTTCCTTTTTTTTTTTTTTTTTTTTTTTTTTTTTTTTACTTTCAAAACGTATGAGTACTTTTGGGGATTTGGATTTGCTATTGCTACGCAAGCTCCACCGAGCTTCTACCAACCCCCACAATTTTACCACCTCAACTCTTTAGTCCTTGGATAAAATAAGGGTTAATTTGAGGGGCAATGCTAGGAGCATGGTGTATACAAAGTGAGGTGGCGATATTTAATTGGTTGCAACGATTGACCCGACTCACTCTAATAAAAAACACTAATAAAATTTTGACACATCATTTTATAAGCCACATTTTGTAGCACTTTTTTGTGACTTTATATTTACCCTAATTTGAGTGCCCACCCTTGAGCCCCTAACCCTTTATAGTTTAGATTTGTCTCAATGACCACTTTTTGCCAATTAATTTACTATTTTACTCTTACTTGATTATATATGTCTCATAATTTAATTTAAATCACTACATAATCTCACATTATTAAAAACAAAAATTAACGTAATTGTCATGCTTAAATTTATTCTCTGTTTCCAATAAATATTATTGTTATTAATAAATGATGTCTATGAATTATATTTTTGTTTATTCATTTTTTTTAAATCATAATAAATATAGAGAAGCATGCACATATGAATATTTTAAAACTTGATAATTATAAAGAAATTAAAAATTATAAATATTAAATAAAAATTAAATATTTTAAAGTTTATATATTTACTTATTTTGAATGGAGATAACATGTTATGGATTTAGAACTGGGAGATAAAAAAAACATGCAATCTAAAGCGTTAGATACTCATTAAATGTGGGTATGGTAAAAACTTAGTAAAAATTAATATAAAATATATGCATGGTTATGTATTTATATTTTCTATGTTTATTATTTTGAGTTTATCTTAGAATAGAAACTAAATTTAATATAACACTTATGTTTAAAGATATATTTGTTGGTATTTTGTGAAATTTATGATTAAAATGTAGTTAAAATCATTACAAAATCACAAATAATACCAAAAAAATATTTTTAAACATAAGTGTTGTCTTTAAATTTATCCACCTTTTCAAGTCTTTTTAATTATCAATATAAAAATATGCATGCTTCTCTATATTTATTTTGAATCAAAAGATGAATAAACAAAAGTATATTTCATTTACAATTATTTATACATAGAAATAATATTTATTGAAAATAGAGAATAAATACTCCCTCCGTCCTATTTCAAATTGCAAATACCAGGTTGGCACGGAGATTAAGGGAAAAAGTGAAAAAGGTGATGTGTTGTGAGTGTTGATAGTTGAGTGGGAGAGAGAAAGTGGAGTAGAGAATAGTTAGTGGGTTAGTGGATGTGAGTGTACAAGTGGGTTAAAACTTGCCATTTTTGGATTTTGCAATTTTAGTTGGGACGCCCTTTTTGGCAACTTTTTTCAATTTGAAATGGGACGGGGGGAGTATAAATACAACTTGTGCTCAATTTTTTTTTATTATGTGAGATTTTTTAGTGATTTAAATGTATTTAATGAGAAATATTTAATCAATTAAGGGTAAAATAGTCAATTGATTGATAAAAGGGTGGTACAGTGAGACGAATCTAAACTTCAAGGATGGAAGTGAGATTTGTCCAAACCTCAGGGGTTGGTACTGAAATTAACCCGGATAAAATATCTTTGAATTTGACTTCACAAATTTTAATTCTGATATGAGTCTTACATAAAATAACGTACTCCCTCCATCAAAAGTATATGTTCACCACCTTTTTATTCCGTCCTAGCGTATACTATGTCCACTTCTAAAAATGGCAAAGAACCTTTACTATTACTCTCACTCATTCTCTCTCTTACTTTACTTTTATACTCATAAAACTTACATCACTTCAACTATTTTTTAATCTTCATGTAAATGGGAGGGTGGACATATACTCTGGAACGGAAAGAGTAATTAAATACAATCGGTAATTAGGAAGGGAGGAGCAAAATTTAATTTGTTGGAGAAAACCGCATCCGTATGTTTGGCATGACTGTCAATAAGAAAACATAAAGTTTTTATTTCTTTTATTTGATGACACAATCGCATAATCTTTCTGACCATCTCTTAACTCCTTACCGTTGAATTATCCTATAGAGGGCATAAAGTTTATTACTCTACATCCTAATAAATACTGCCTCCGTCCTAAAATAATCTTCACTTTTTTTTCGACGTAACCATGAAGGAATTTTGATCAATGATTTTAGGTTGATTATCCTAATAAAAATTTAATACTTGTTATTGGTGGCTTATCAATAACAAGTTTTAGATTTTCATTAGTATAATTAAATCAACTTAAAGTTATTGCTCAAAGTTCTTTCGTAGTAACAGCGAAAGGATTTGTTAATGGCATGTTTTTAATAAGTGCTATTAAAGGTGTTGATAGTGCAATGATAACACTTCAGACAACACCTACACACCCGGGTTGAAAATAATTTTCAAAAGAGTTTGCAGCGGAATACAAACACATGAATTGTTTTTCTTAAAATATATAAATGTATATATATTGACAGTGCCACAAAAGGTGAAACCTTTACTATAAATTTGAGGCCGAGAGTTCCTTGTATCTATTACAATATATGCTCAATAGAACGACTAAGAACTATACATAAAACCATATCCTAGCCAAACCACTCTCTTAATTACAGATTACAAGAGTGGAAATAGGTTTGAGAAGACTGGGTCTATCGGAACCAAGGAGTGTATATCATTTTCTTTTGCAAGGAAGCACTCGACAATGTTGTTCGAGTTTTGTGTGTTATGTGTTGTAATTTATTTTGCCAACATCCGTTGCTATTTGTAGTCTTCATAGACTTGAGGACTAATTCAATAATGGCTGGATAATTTGTTGGAGAGAGTGGAGTGAGTGATTGCCGAAACTTGGGGACCAAATCTCCACAATCCCTCATTTGTAGGAGCTAACTCTTGAAGCTCAAGTCTTTGCTTTGCCCTCTTGTACCTTCAAGATTTAAGTATCTTGTACTCTCTTGATAAATGCTCAGACTGGTGATGTTCAAACGGGTTATCCGGCCCGGCCCGGCCTAGCTCATGTCCTCGGGCTTAACGGCTTGACCGGTCCGGCCCTTCTCACGGATGGATAAAAGCCCGGCCCGTCCCGTCGTGTTCAGTTGGGTCCGGCCCATCCGTTTGGTCCGGACGAAAAGGTTCACGGGCAAAACGGATTTTGTCACTTTTTTTTTTTTTAAACATATTTATACCTTACACAGTTACACTTCATAAATTGTAGAATCCAATTTAACTGGGTGATTACTGATAGTAGTTAGTACTGACGCTGAAATACATACTCCCTCCGTGCCGCTCGAATTAGGATTTTTGGTCAAATAATTTATACGTTAATCAACAATTTAAAGAAAAATAATTAGCTTAATGAAAATCTAAAAATAGTTATTTAGTTTAGTATTAAACGTGATACAATAACAATTTTAAAAATTTTATTAGCATCATTATTATTTTTTCAAATTATTGGTCAAAGTATAAATTACTTGACCAAAAATCCTAATTCGAGCGGGACGGAAGGAGTATGTTCTTTCGTCCCATAATAATTGGCCAACCCAACCAAGGCAAGGTCCAAGAGTCCAAAACTGTGTACAGAGATTGAGACAGGGCAGTGTGAGTCAATTAAAAAAATTAAAAAAAAATGGGCCAAACGGACACGGGCCAAACAGACCCAGAGATCCGTGGGCTTTGGCCCGGTCCGTGCATCATTTCCACCATCCGGCCCAGACCGAGAATAGGGCGGGCTTGGACACGGGCTTGCCCACGGGCTCACGGACCCAAGCCATACGGACTCGGGCTTACGGGCTCAAACGGGTTCCGTGGACTTAAACCCAAAGTGAACATCACCAGCTCAGACTTTGAATGAGTCAAATCCACCTTTTTCACTTGCCAAATGCACGTTACGCATAAATTCTTCTCTTATACGTAACTTATCATTCTCCAACTTCCTTGCTTAATTCTAACAACCCATTTTAGTACAACCTCATTAATAGACCAACAAAAACAC
The DNA here is from genome assembly GCA_026119855.1 of Campanula takesimana. Classification (NCBI taxonomy): domain Eukaryota; kingdom Viridiplantae; phylum Streptophyta; class Magnoliopsida; order Asterales; family Campanulaceae; genus Campanula; species Campanula takesimana. The sequence goes on along the minus strand of JAOWBW010000247.1, from coordinate 1,405,694 downwards.
AATTTTGCAAAATATATATTAAATATTAATGTTCAAATATTATATAGATTTTCGTCTGATAGTGTTGACAGCACTTGTGATAACACCATAAGCTAATACTTGTGGTAACACTACAGTCAGTACTTACAAACAGCAAATTTATTACCCAAATTTGATTCGCAATAACGAAAAGAAAAAGTGTTAAAATCACGTTTAAGAAAATTTGTGAGACGGAGACGGAGGGAGTATTTATTTCTCACACAAACGTGTCCCTATTCACCGTAAAAATTTTACGAAAAATGTTTTACATGTTTTCCGGTGTTTGGTAACCAAATGGGAAAAAAAGTCATGTAAAATATTTTACGGTCAATGAAAATAAGCTAGGTTTTCTGTAAAACAACTTACGGATTTCTCCTCCGTAAGTAATTTTACGGAAAATGTTAACTCCCTCACTCACACACCCAACTCCCCCATACAACCCCACCCTACCCACTCTACTCCACCTCCAACCCTCCCCACCCATCAACCTTCCCTTCCTTCCACCCCCGAAAAAAAAAAAAAAAAAAAACCTTTTTTTCCAATTATATTAAAATTATCTTTCAACACCCCTTGCCTCCGCCCACTTTACCCCCCACCCCCACTACCCCATCTACGCCCCCCCCCCCCCAAAAAAAAAAAAAAAAAAAAAAAAAAAAATTACTTTTATTAAATATATTTTCTAACAACTCCCACATTCGCGCTCCTTACCCCCACCACCACACCAACCTACCCGCCCCCCCCACCCCAAAAAAAAAAAAAAAAAATCGACTCATATTAAAATTGTCTTTAAACAATCCTTGCCCCCTACCCCTTTACCCCCTCCCACCCACCCCCACCTACCCCACCCCCCACACCCCCAAAAAAAAAAAAAAAACCTCACTCATATTAAAATTATTTTTAACACCTCCCCCACCCCCACCCACTTTCAATTTTTTTCCTCATAATAAGCTAATGCTAATGCTAATGCTAGAAGCACAAAAACATTTCAAAAATCTTGGCCTCAAATGTTCACACCACTTCTCTTTGGAGTCTTCCTTTCTGCCTCTGGGCATTGTCCAAACGCGGACAGAATTTGTACAATAGCATGTGCTTTAAGGTGTTGTATTGTACAACATATTGATGTATAAAGTGTTGTGCAACACAATACCTTTAAGCACATTACTACTGTTTATACATCATTTTCCACAAAAAAGAAAAAAAAAATAGTAAAACAAATGTTGGTAAATAAAATGCATGATGCCTGCTATTAAAGCGAGTTCTGAAAGACCTCACAATATCTCAAAACGAACAAACATCGAGTCTGCCTTATGACAAAATAGACATACTGAAATAATGGTAGGATTATTTTTACATCCTCAACCACATTGAAACAACATAAGTTATCATACCTCAGATGTATCCAGAAGCAGTCAAATTTTGATAGTAGTCATAAAACAAATAAACATTTTTACTCCAAATAATACCAGTATAAGAGTCAACTCTCCTCTTCATGTCTGGAGTAATTTCTACAATTTTTTATTCCACACAAAAAAGCACCAGAAGAGACTTTTCCCTACAAACAAAATAGAAAAGCAAGCAACAATAAGTAATGCAAACAGTGAGTGGTTAACATTTACTCCCGCCGTCCCATTTCAAACTGCAAAATTTGCCATTTTGGTTGTCCCATAGAATTGCAAAATCCATACTCACATCAACTAACCGACTAACTATTCTCTACCCCACTTTTCTCTCCTACCAAACTATCTACACTCACATCACATCACCTTTTCCACTTTTTCCTTAATTTTCGTGCAAAGACGGTTTTTTGCAATTTGAAATGGGATGGAGGGAGTATTATTTATACACTCCCCCGGAAATTTAAAACCCACAACATCAATCGAGTCAATATATGCTAAAACTTCTTTTCATTACTGAGTTTAGAAAATGGAAAAAAAAAAATAACTTTCTCCCTTTACAATTACCCATCATGTCACTTCCGTTGCATTAACTTTATGCACTTTCCTATTATAACATGTTTGGCAAGTCAGGGATTTGAGGCCTAACATACTGCCATCATCATACTATCACTTCATTTTCAGTTGGGTAATCTTCTATCTACTCTGTTAGGAACCTTTTTCCTCTATCTGCTTGTGTGGTTTTAATTTTCCAATACACTTGACCATTTTCTCAAGGGCAATGCTAGGGGCACAAAAGAAGTTTACAAAATGATGGATACAAAATGAGGTGGCGATATTCTATTGGTTACATCGATAGTGGACCCGGCACACTCTAATTAAAAACACCAATAAAATCTTGACACATCATTTTGCAGACCAAATTTTGTGACACTTTATTGTGACTTTATATTTACCCTTTTCTCAAATGGATGGGTACCTACACATACCACAGTTGCGAAACTCATATGCAGAATAAAATACTCCCTCCGTCCCAAAATGATAGTCTCGTTTGACTTTTCAAACATTTTAAGGTTACACTATAAGTTTTGGAAATTCAGTGAATTTGAAGCCTTCATTTTGGAAATGTGACTAAAAAAAGGGAAATGAGACTATCATTTTGGAACAGAGGGAGTAACTAAGTAAACACAATGCTCTTGCACCCAAAAAAAAGTTGGTTACTGGACAGTTGAAAGTACATGCAACCAGAAATCCATTCTCATATGTCATTATAAGATTCCTACATTGTTTCTACAATGTGGTAATATACTGTTTAATTAATAGCCGCAAGGTGTTATGAAACACATAAACATAGCCTTCTGATTTCTCTTCCTACACCTTTTTATAAATCCGTAACGGACAAGAAGACAGATCAAAGAGCCCAAGCAAAACAAAATACATACAACACCGAAGAAGAAAAAAATACCTGATTCAAGCAGCAGCCTCAAGTAATTCCCTGTCAGCACGCTCCCTGATCCTCTTCTCAAGTTCTGGCCTAAAGTGCCTAATAAGACCTTGAACAGGCCAAGCAGCAGCATCACCCAACGCACAGATGGTGTGTCCTTCAATCTGCTTAGTAACCTCCTGAAGCATGTCAATCTCCTCCAACTTTGCATTCCCAACCTTCATTCTTTCCATGATCATCCAAAGCCAACCTGTACCCTCCCTGCAAGGTGTACACTGACCGCAGCTCTCGTGCTTGTAGAAGTAAGAAAGCCTTGCAATTGCATCAACAACATCAGTCGACTTATCCATCACGATAACAGCTGCTGTTCCTAATCCTGATTGGACAGCCTTGAGCGCATCAAAATCCATGAGTACATCCTCACATATATCCTTTGGAAGCAATGGTACTGAAGAACCTCCAGGAATTACTGCAAGTAAATTGTCCCATCCACCTCTAACACCACCACAGTGCCTCTCTAATAGCTCCTTTAATGGTATACTCATCTCCTCTTCAACGGTGCAAGGCTTGTTCACATGACCTGATATGCAAAACAACTTTGTACCTGAATTGTTCTTCCTGCCAAAACTCGAAAACCACTCTGGCCCACGCCTTAAAATGGTAGGCGAAACAGCTACTGTTTCTACATTTGTAACAGTTGTAGGACAGCCATATAACCCTGCGTTAGCTGGGAAAGGAGGTTTCAATCTTGGTTTTCCTTGTTTACCCTCAAGACTCTCCAGAAGAGCTGTCTCTTCACCACAAATATAGGCACCAGCACCAAAATGGATGTGTACATCGAAATCATAACCTGACCCACAGGCATTCTTCCCCAATAATCCAGCTGCATAGGCTTCTTTCCTTGCCTTCTCAAGGTTCAGGCGTTCATTCACATATTCACCCCTAATGTAGATATACGCAGCACTGGCTCTCATTCCCACTCCAGCAATTAGGCAACCCTCCAATAATTTGTGTGGATCATGACGCATTATTTCCCTATCTTTGCAGGTTCCAGGTTCACTTTCATCAGCATTCACAACAAGATAGGAAGGACGGCCATCAGATACCTTTGGCATGAATGACCATTTCAGGCCAGAAGGAAAACCAGCACCACCACGTCCGCGAAGGCCAGACTTCTTCATTTCATTTATTATCCAATCAGTACCCTTGAGAACTAGGTCTTTAGTTCTGTGCCAATCACCTCGTTTCATAGCACCTTTGAGAAAAGGGTCATGCAACCCATAAAGATTTGTGAAAATGCGATCTTCATCTTTCAAGCCACCAAAATGAGTTTTCTCAGGAGGCGGGGGAGGTGGTGGGGTCTGTGGGGTAGTAGCTGTCGTTGCCGACTGAGTACTGAATAATCTACTGCCTACCCCCCAACTCTCATAGTGACGGCGAAATAAAGCACTCCTTTGCAGAGAAAGAATGCCCTTAATGGGTGCCTTCCACAAAATTGCAAAACAACATCCAGGTTAGAGAAATAACAAATTCACAGTTGAGAGAATTCTGAAGACATAAGTGCTCACTTGAGTAACCATAACTTGACAGAAACAAAATGCAAGGTCTTCCTTTTCAGAAAGAGGGTGGGTGTTAACATACTACATCCAAGAAGAGAGAAAAGTAATCTCGGGACCCGTGATTCAGACAGTTCATCCATTTACCTAAACTATCTATCGACACATTACGTAATTAAAAAACCTGCACCGTAAAATCACTGGTGGCCTAATAGTGCTATGCAAATTGAAAGGCACAAGATCCTGACATCATTTAAGACCATATGTATAACCATGCATTTTGATAATAATTCGATGATGCGGTTGTATACTATAGTAAGCGGTAATAACATGAAAGTAATACTTCCTTCATTCCACTCAAAGATAACCCATCCAAAAGGTAGAACTTAAAATCAAACATCACGAGAAATCCAAGCTAAATAACTTGACTAGAACGTTTCAAACAAAAACATAGGCTCCCCAAGAAATGAAGGTGGCAGTATACAACCGGAAAGAAATGTTAAGGAGGTAATGGTGATGATAAACAGCAATAAAATTCTGTTTACTCAAACTCCAGCCAGGTAATGTCCTAACTACAATAATAGCCTCTTGTGGGTTCCAACTAAATTTGAAATCCTCAAGAGTAGCAGTTACTAATATCTAGTTTCCTCCCATATTATCCACGCACATCTCTCCTAATTCAACTCGAAAGCTGTCGTAAAAGGTTGAAACTTAGCAACCCACGAGGTTGATATCCAAGTTCCTTACTTTTGAGTTCCCTAATTTAAATGTTGCGTGCAGGGTCTTATATGCTATCTGCTTCTTCTTTTTTCTTTTTGACTTAGTACCAGATTCAAGACGAGATGGCAAACGGTGTGGCAGTTGGACACCTAAATTTAGTGTAAAATCTATGTTTTTTATTGGCAAGTTTGATACTCGTATCCGGTTTTCCAACTGACTCCATGTACATACCACTTCTCTTCCAAAGTCATCCCCAACTATTCAATTATCATTTCTACTCTCTCCTCCCAATATCTATAACTGCAAAAGTTCATATTATCTTTCTTTGGTACTCTACCAATAGTTCCAAAAATAAAATTTTACAATATCCACAAGTGAATTTACAAGAAATTCCAGAGTCAGGGAACCTTCAATTTAGAATGAAGCACAGAGATGGGATAGCATTCCTCCAAAAACCCTATCCGCATAACCACCCATAATTGCAACACACACACACACAAACACAAAGTCAACAGAAAACGAGACAGAGAAGCCCAGTTCAATGAAAAAACATTGAAAAACATAAAAAGGTAACAGATTGAATTCTAGGGTTTCTTCAAATGTGTTTCAATCATTTACTCCAGTTCTTTAGATTCGGCATAAGCTTAGACGCTTAGATCCATGTGACAAAACCACACATAAAAGTCTCAATTTAATTACCAAATCAAAGAAACAGCCAAACAAAACAACGAACATCGGATCTATGAATGAGCTGTTGATTCATTTCACTTGGAAAATACACATAAGAACATCATGGATTCAATTTGAAAAATGAGTGTCAATAAAAGAAACAAAAAGCGTGAATAGTGCGCGTACCATATGTTCGACGAAATGTTGCAGAAGGAATGGATTAGAGAATCGGCAAGTCAGCTGATCATCAGGTGAAGATTTTGAGAAGAAGCAAGGCGAAGAGAAGCTAGTGTGTTGGAGTTTTAGGCCATTTAAGTTTTGTGGGCATTAGCGGAACACGTGGACTTTGGCCCATTCACTGCCCGACTTTGGCCCTTCCTTTAGTAGAGCTTTTTGGTGAACCTCGGGTTAATTTAATTTACCAACTGCTACCTCCGTACTTAAATTAGTTTCCAAATTTTACTTTAAAAAGGACATCATATATAATCTCGTAAAACTCTTTCCAAACATTTAGTTTTTGCAAGTAAAAAGAGACAGGTGAAAAAAAATTCAAAAAAAAAATATTTAAGGACAAAGTTATGATCAAAATGGACACTCATTTTGGGACAATTTTTTTTAAAAAATGGACACTCATTTAGGAAAAGAGGGAGTAACATAGTTAGGCCCGTTCTTGTTGTTGCCTCTTTAACTGATGCCGGGATTTGAAACTGATGATGCAGTGCAGCAGAGTCTCGGTCGGGTAGTTAAGATGGCCGTCGCACTCCCTTTTGAACGATGGAGTATTAAAATCTCACATTGTATTCATTTAATTTGTGGAGTATTCAAATGATATACGGACTTAAATATGCACCATTTGATACTTTAGATTGTTTTAGATCGTTGATGTGTTTAAATTTCTACTGCGGTGCAGCTGAATAGCAGGAGGCTGGTATAATTCCATGACCTGATGATGCCTAGTGGATTGAATGCAATAGGGTTGTTTGAATGCAATAGGTTGTTGATTAAATTTGCGATTTCAAATCGAACCAAATTATATTACCTATTTGATTCAATTTCCAAAATTATACAAGTCGATTAAAATTTAGAGCTTGATTCTTTGAGACATTTAAGTTTTTTAGTTAGTAGTAATTTTTGGCTCGGAAATAGTTGTAAGAATTTGACGTCAATATTATAATTAGTATTATCAAACGGTTAGTCAGTCAAACGGTTTGTGTAACAATGTCATTAGTAATAATAGCTTATTGTCATGTGTAATGTTGTGAGCAAGTTTCATGAATTTTTTTTGCCAACCGTGTTATTTTGTCCAAACCGCCATTGAATCATGCATCCAAATTGCCCACATGCGTCCGGGTAGAAGTACGGATGCATCCACAAACGTTGTAATGTTTATGATCTAGCTAATTAGATACACGCAAATTTGAACAATTTAAAAGAGGTTAAACAAAATTAAGAAGTTTATTGATACACACATAAAAATACATACTTCAAAAAAAAAGAGTGCTATTTATAGACATGAATAAGTCAACATAAGCCAGCCGAAAACCAGGTGTGGTTGGTGAAGAACTGAAGAGCAAGAGCCTGAAAATTTCTCCAGTGAAGCACTTGAGCATCTCTGATATACATGTTCCAATGGCCTTAGTTCAAACTAAAGCATCTTTTTGTATCCTATACAACTTTGCGTATAAACCATTCTGACGTACAAGTTCGCTATGGTCACCCATCTGCATTATCAAAGATCATCCTCATTACGAGTGGTCCCAGATACAGAGAAAGGAATCAAGTTCAAATGATTAAGTGACTTCTCTGACATTTTTGTAATGACCAAAATCAGAAACTTTGAGCTGCTTCAAATAGGTAATCACGGGATTCATTATTTTATTTGTACGTTTCTCTTTCCTACCCGAGAAAAGATGAAGTTTATAAGGTCTAGGAAAAACCATACCTCAACAACTTGACCCCTTTCCATGACTATGATTCTGTCTGCAGCTTTTGCCATGGAGATCCTGTCAATTATTCATCAATGGAGATTAGTTTCCAGTCACTCAGTCTCAGGTACAAAAGAACAACAGTTAAAGATGACTCACCTATGTGCTATGAGAATCACGGTTCGCTTTGCTTTACTGTCATTTTTTAATGAACGGAGCAATTCCTATGAAGTAAACCACAGAGAAGGTATCATCATCAGCCCCACCACAGAATCGTAAGAGTAACTTGTGATGGAAAAGGGAATAATAAACTGCTGAGTTCTGTCGACACTATTGGCTATTGCCATATGGTTTTTAGCCTTCTCCAGAAACTTGTTTCTTCTACTTCCTCCGTCCCAAAATGATAGTCCCATTTCCCCTTTTTGATTGTCCCAAAAAGTTAGTCCCATTTCCAAAATGAAGGCTTCAAAATTACTGAATTTCCAAAACTTATAATGTAACCTTTAAATGTTTGAAAAGACAAACGGGACTATCATTTTAGGACGGAGGGAGTATATAGATACAATAAATCACCTCGTCTTGTAAAGAATTATTTTGTGCCCATGATGTGAAAATTCATATGGGCCGATAGAAACTAGAAAGAAAAACTTTACTTCTGCGTTGGTTAAATAGCTTTTTAATTGTTTATTGTCTAAACAGTCTTGATGTTACCATTGCCAAATCATAGGTGATGTTTTTAATCTGCACTCTCCTCGGGAGAAAACATGGCTTAGCACCGTGCTGCAATTCATTTGGCATTTAACAAAGAAATTAGTCTTACCTGAATATAGTATTCACTTTCTGCATCGAGAGCACTAGTAGCTTCATCAAGGATCAGAATGCTAGGGTCTCTAAAGATGGCTCTAGCAATAGCAATTCTTTGTTTCTGTCCACCGCTAAGAAGTTCATCATCAATAAGGGTTTCATATCCATTAGGTAAGTATGAAATGAACTCGTGAGCATAAGCCCTCTTTGCAGCTCGTTCAACATCTTCTTGTCTGACTTCCCCAGAACATCCATAGCTGATGTTTGACTTCACATCCATACGAAAAAGATGGGGTTCCTGCTCAAAACACAAAATTCTGATGACAACATTGTTGGAGTTCAAGGATGTATTGCAGTTCATTTTGTCAAACCTGTCCAACGTATCCAATTTGGTCCCTCAACCAGCTAATGTCCAAGTCCTTAAGGGGAAAACCGTCTAATAAAATCTGTAATCCAGAGGCAATTTCATGTTAGATCCCAACCAGGGAATTGTTGATGGCAGTATTTCATTAACATAACATTGAGATATCAGAAAAATGCATGATATATCACCTAATGCTAAAATTAGTACACTAATAGGGTAGACACATGACCAAGGTGGGATATTTCGTTTGACAAAAATGTCTGAGCAGATTGCAGTTTTCATAATACCAATTATTTCCCACCAAAGCCTGGAAAGAAATAATACCACTCACATCATATGCACACTCAAATGGTACTTTTTGGAAATTTTAATATCCTTATGATGAATAATATCTCTTTCCAGTAAGTAGAATCCAGAGGCACGACAAGAGCATTTAACAAAGCATAGATACTAAGAAGTTAAACTCACCCCAACTAGGATAATTAAGTTGTTTTTGCATTAATTGAACAAACGCTATAGTTTTAGGCTTTTAGCACCAGAACGCTATCCTATTTCCTTAAATGGTACAGTTGTTTGTACAAGTAAAATTTACCTACCAGTCCTTTGGTATAATCAGTAGGACATTAGCTGGTGATTGAGAATGAAAAATTGAAATATGTACCCATGTTTATTTCATTACAAAGCTTCTCCTTTCTTTGCCTAATGTGTTTTTACTGAAAGACAGATGTTACATGTCTTGACTGAAGGCTAGAGATTTAAGATATCAAAATTAAAAAGATTACATTTTTGCCGATTAAGGGGGTGTTTGATATATTAAGCACTTGATGCTTGATGATTAATGGATTGCAAGGTATGATTTGGAGGTAAGGTGCCTTGATAACATTGAGCTCTACATGTCGAAAGTTCCATGAGGCTCTTATCGGTTAAGCAATGATTTTGATTCTCAATCATTAAGAGCCTCACGTAACCTCCAACATCTAGACCTCAATGTCATCAAAGGCACCCTACCTCCAAAATATACCTTGCAATCTACTAAGCATCAAGCATCAAGTGCTTAATACATCAAACACCCCCCAAGTAGTTCCTGATTTCAGCAATTCTGACCATTATGATTCGCTACTCTTGAGAGACCAGACAGATAATCGAAAGGCGTATGAATACTTCTTATGTTTTGACCTTTTCAGTGAAAAATGTCTAAAGCTTAAACACTTTCTTCTTCATTCAGAAGGCATTTGAAAAAGCTTGAATTGCTTAAAAAGAATCTGTGTAGCTTCTAAATAGATGTATTGTGGAGTAATTAATAGATCAATAATTATTATATAATGCTAAATTTAATCTTCAAATTCCAGGCACTTGAAAGGATGTGGCCGTACCTGACCACGAGTTGGCTCATAGAGGCGAAGTAGCAGATTTATTAATGAACTTTTTCCACTGCCACCAAGTCCAACCTATGTAAAACATGTGAATGCATTTTTTAGTCAAAATTTTGCAGTGTAACATAAATTGTAACGATACATAAAACAAACTCACTCACAATTGCGACAGTTTCATTTGCTTGGACACAGATGCTAACGTCTTCTAGCACGCATGTCTGTTGACAAGTAGAGATAGGGTAAACCAATTGTAACACAAGGAACATACTCAAGTTAAAGCTTAACAACATACGAATCAAAGACCAGCAATTAAGAAAACACGTAGAATAGTGAAGAGGTAAAGAATCCAGTGGATGTCACGTAATATACTTCCATAATAAACTGAAGACATGTTGAGAGGAGGAAGTTTAACAAGCCATCTCACAACCGAGTTAAAGGTAATGATGGAGGAACATCGATATTGATCGGTGAATCAAATCCTAATGAGCTTTAAACGAATGAGAAACCTCCATAAAATAATGCTACTCTGACATTAGATGGTTAGAGGACGTACCACCAATCTTGAAGGATAAGAAAAGGATACATTAATAAACTCGATATTGCCTGTTAGCCTCTGCAATTCAACACCTGTACAAACAGAGATGGTCGTTATCATATAGAGAAAAGAAAAAACGCAGCACCAGCATATGAGCGACTTTCAAGAAAAATACAACTCTCAGCTGAAAGCTGTGTTAGAACTGCAATAGAACTCAAGTAGCATAGGATCCAGAAATTTTCAGGTCATGCTTTATCTACTGAAGCCCAAGTAAAGTCCTATCAGAGAGGAATTATCAACTAAGAGATGGATTTTCATAAATTGATATAATCCAAAATACCAAAGGTAGATGAAAGTTGAACAATGTTGTGGCACGCTAAACATATACCCTTTACACTTAATACCGAAAGGTATATACTAATTTTCATGTTTTTGGTTATTTGCTCATGGGCACACATAACATATGCAACTAACAAGACTGTATTATAGTCCTATCCCATACAGCCATACCTAAGTTTATCATATAAAGTTCAACGCTCTCAAAATTATCACCATGTTTCTAAATAATTTAAAAGGCATGCCACATGACCAACTTTTACAAACTTGTTCAACTAATCAACGTCGATTAGGTGCTCCCTAACAGAACAAAGAAAGAGGATGAACCTTTTGATGAGAACTGATCACTAGGCAAGAGATCCATTAGCTGAAAGACCTTTTGACTAGCTCCAACAGACTGAAAAAATGATGATAAATTGTCTGCCACCCTCCAAGACGCATATATTAACCACTCACAGTATAATATATACTTTGTAAGCTGCTCAGCTGATGCATGACCAGTAAGAATGGACATCCCTCCCAATATGATGGCCAAAACCTAAACAAATAAATTTTAGGATGGAGTGGAAGCTAATTTACATATTACTAAGCAGCATATGATTGATAAAGTGGATCGATTTGAAATTTAGGCCGTCTTCAAAAGCTCTGAAAGAAGTTTAACCTGTGTTAAACGGTAGAGAGTACTGAAACTCAGATTCCAAATTCCATAGGCGGCACTTTCTCGCATGCTTATGAAAGCTGATTTTTCTAGCCACAGCTTGTACCTGCAAGTATAAAGCATATGTGCACATGACCCTGGATGTCATTCTTGCATATGGCCTGTGTCCGGGGTACGTTAAAGAGACCGGTAAAAAAGGAATAATAATAGATACTTAACAGAAGATTTCTAGTGAGGAATTATTGCCTTCCATGTTCTCTTGTTTCCGTTCCATATACTCGGACAGTTCTCACTAGTGAAAGAGTTTCTTGCACAGCCTGCAGTTCGACCGATAGGGCAAATATAAAATGAACAGTATAATATAGAAAGTAAGGAAAATTATTTAGGCTTTGAACTTACATCATTGGCACATGCAGCGAAATCTTGGTTGATCTTTGCCGCTTCTTTTTGGTACCTACCCAACAGCGTTGATCTTAGTAATCCTTCTTAAAGTTTCTGAATTTTCAATCACATCGTTATGAACATAGGTCCACATTTTCAGAGTGATCAGAAGCATGTTTACAAACAGATATAACAATGAAGTTTTATTCATATTTGTATTGAACGTCATTTGCAAAGAAAATTGTCGCCAGGTAAATGCAGCTCAATGAGACCCAAATATTTTTCAGCAGAAATGCAACAATCAGATGAAGCATTTCAAGTGGAGATTATGCATCATTAAAGGTGGAAAAACAGCCTTGGACATGTGTCGTAACTCAGACGAGCTTCCTCATTGTCAGGGTTATCTAGCAAGAAATTGATTGTAAGCCATCATGTTTATGAATCCCTCCGTTTCAAAATAATTGTTGCTTTAGACACTTTCACACATATTAAGAAATGTAATGAATGCATGTTAAAAGACTCAATTACCCTTAATAATCCAATTTTCTAGGGGATTAAATGCTTGCACAAGATATACTCCACAATCATTAAAGAGGGTATAATTGACACAAAAGGGAAAAGTGCCAAATATTTTGGAACAAAATTTACTTCTAAAACGAAAAATAGTTTGAAACGGAAGGAGTATTTATATGATTAGACAATGATAACTTCTCTGTGCAGAAATTAAGGTTTTCAAAGCCAAATAAGTTGGGGAGGTAAGAGGTCTGAATGCTTACTGCCCATAGACCAAGAAGATTACAGAGAGTACGCAACATATGATGCAAGTCGATAACGCAAGAGGCCAAGATAGAGTCAACAAATTGATTAATGCACCTAATCCCTGAAGGTAACACTTTCAGCTTTAGAATAAACAAAACTCTAGCAAAAAAGGTAAGAAAAGAATCCCAATTAGAGTACCAACCTGAAGAACATTGCGCATGATTAAGTGTAAATAGTGTCCAATAACATGCGACAGCCGTTGACAATCTGCCCCTAGCCTGCTTGTCAAATTGCCAACTGTTTCTCTGTCAAAAAAGGTATATCCTGCAAATATGGCAAAGTGGAATAGTTCGGTAAATCAGCAAATATGACGGATATACTACATTTGCCTAAGGAGCTTCGTGGAAGCTTGTGCTCAAATTTGCGGATAAGTACACTTACCTGAAAGGTAAGAGATGAATATAAAGTTTCCCTTAGACGCTTGAGCTGCATAAAGCCATATGAAGCACCCATAGTATTATCCTTCTATTTCATAGTGATGACAGGCTATAGAAAATGTATGAAAGAGGGGACTTTTTAGCTAAGACGAGCTCAAGGGGGGTTTCTACTGAATGATGAGCTTAAAAGCCACTGGCTTTGGATCCGTCAATGAATATCAATCACATAAATGATAACATAGTGCAGCGGTGCAGCCCTAAGCATTACGGAGATGGGTGATATCTACTCATCCTTCAAAAGGGATATTTGATGACACAAGTACAAACCTTATGAAGAGAGTTGAAATACACGGCAAGAAGGATCTGTGTGTGATGGGCCCGAGATATAAATAAGAGCCCGTTTTGAGCTCCTAGAAATTAAATCTCTAAGTTTAGTTTCTGATAGATAGCCTTAGACAGTTTAAGCTACTATGACATTTTCATCCTCCTAGTGAGGACAGTTTACTCTTGATGGATCTATCTATCTTTTAAACTATCGTATCAGCTTGAGTCAAGTAATGAATTCTTGTGGGGGTTTGGAAGGGCACTAACCTTCGCTACTGGGCTGATGCATGCGCAAGGGGGTAGTACCAGCCCAAAAGATGGAAAGTCAATAGGCAAAAAGGGGAAAGTCAAGAGCTAAGGATATCAAACAACAATTAAAGATAAGAATTGACTAGGATAAAGCTTAACATATTATTAATTGTGATAAAAAATTATGCAATCTTTGTAAAGCCTATAAAAGGCTAACTGAATAATGGAATAGACATCCAAGTTTTGAGGCAAAGAAAGCAATAGGGAGTTTGGGGAATTCTAAATAAAAAATTCCCACATCTATTATCTTTTCTGTTTATTTACTCAACCACTTTGTTTATTTCCACAGCCACTATTTCCAGCAACATAGCTAAGTCAAGCTGTCCCAAATCCTCCTCTCTAACAACCCGAAGGCCCGTGACGTTCCATAAATAAATCAGTCCATAACAGTGGTTCCATTGCCGGCGTCATGGGCGGTTTTTTTCTATCAAATGAAGATGTTTCTAGCATGAAGGAATCCATCACCCATCTAGAAATAATGATAGCAAAACTACTTAAAGATAGAGGCATATCTCCAGCCGATGAAACCAGCCCCGCTAATCACCAAGAGGCAGGCACATATGCCACCATGAATTACGTTGCGAGTAATGACCAAGGGCTACATTTCGAGTTCCCTATGTCCGAACAGCCGCATCCGCGATCTGCCTCCTATGGCCTCAAACATACCACCATCAACAACTCCACTACCACCACCTACAACTCCTTCTCCGGCACTCCTAACTTTTCCGGCACATATAAAACTGTTTTCCAAGGAATAAGCAGCTGGAAGAGACGCTAAAGAACCTGTTGTTTCCTTCTGCACCATAGCTATGGCTGGACTTCATCACCCCAATACAGTCCAAGTGTCGGTGCAATTATCAAAAACTTCTTTAACTGGAATGAACAATTGCGGGAGCACTCACACTTTCGTCGACTTCAAAATTACTTGCTCACTAAGGTTTCCAGTCACAACTTGCGTGACAGTGGCGAATGGCAAAAAGCTTCATTCCGCAGGTGTTTTCGATCGAGGAATTATTGTGACGTGAACAGGGGAACCACCTCCTGAACCACCTCCTACCGACATC
The DNA here is from genome assembly GCA_026119855.1 of Campanula takesimana. Lineage (NCBI taxonomy): Eukaryota > Viridiplantae > Streptophyta > Magnoliopsida > Asterales > Campanulaceae > Campanula > Campanula takesimana. The sequence continues at coordinate 1,390,624 of JAOWBW010000247.1, read as the reverse complement.
TTCTTCAACCATGTGCATCCTCAAATCTCTAATGAGCAACCAGAGTTTTTGAACTCCTTTGCCTCCATTTTTGCCAAACTCTATTGCCTCCATTTTTGCCAAACCCAACATATGATAAAGCAGCACAGAATAATTTTGATCCGTAGTGACTTCACTTTCCAAACTTCAAGCTTAAGGACAAGCTTGATGTCAACGGAGGGAGTAATGATGCATGCGCAAGGGTGTAGTACCAGCCCAAAAGATGGAAAGTCAATAGGCAAAAAGGGGAAAGTCAAGAGCCATGGTGATGGATCAAGAAGTCAGCCTCGAGGACCAAGCGCCCGCCTGGTTTCCATCAGGCGCCCGCTTACTTGCCGCTGAGGTTTCTGTCCGGTTTATGTCAAAGACCAGGCGCCCGCCTGATCACCACCAGGCGCCCGCTTGGTTGTCCGAACAGTATTTTCTTTTAATTTTCGTTTTACGTTAAGTCGAGCACTTTTTGGGTATTTTTGGTATTTGTGTTGGTTTTGTTTTTAGGAGTATAAAACTTGTTTTAGGGTTTGTAAACATCATTCATTGATTTTGTTATTCAATTGCAACTTTGCACATCTTGTGTAAACCCTAAGTCATTCAATTGGCTTGTTGAAGGTGGATTCCTTCGTGAAGGTGGATTCCTTCGTGAAGGTGGATTCCTTCGTGTAATCAAGAATCTCATCAATCTTGGTGTTGTTCTTGCCAAACCCTAATTCGTGGATTCGAATTGGGTCAATTAGTCGTTGATTCGATTAATTGCCTATCCGGTTACTATTTACTTTTAATTCCGCTGCAACCCCTTTACATCACAAGGATATCAAACAACAATTAAAGATAAGAATTGACTATGATAAGGATTAACATATTATTAATAGTGATAATAAATTATGCAATCTTTGTAAAGCCTATAAAAGGCTAACTGAATAATGGAATAGACATCCAAGTTTTGAGGCAAAGAAAGCATAAGGGAGTTTGGGGAATTCTCAATAAAAAAATCCCCACATCTATTATCTTTTTTGTTTATTTACCCAACCACTTTGTTTATTTCCCCGGCCAATATTTCCAGCAACATAGCTAAGTCAAGCTGTCCCAAATCCTCCTTTCTAACAACCCGAAGGCCCGTTCCATAACTAAATCAGCCCGTAACATGGGCTAACAGGTTTGTGGAAGTTGGGGGTGATTCAGTTCCTTCTTCTGATAGACACTCTCAGAACTCAAGCAGAACCCAGTCAGCCAAGAGTGATAAATAGCATAGTCAACAACCTCTGCTCAAAAGTTTCTATCGTTTGAGTTGCTTTTGGTGGTAAATCTCTTAACTGGCACATGGCAACAGAGTAAAGTATGGATTCCTAATAACTCTTGTATGCTCTGGAAGAATTAAGAATTTTTGCAACTGTTTGTCATTACAAGAAAAATTAATACAATTTTATAAACAGCAAACTCAGTTGAACTTTGGTGAAGATTATAGAGTAGACAAGTGAGGATCTAGTCAATTGTTTGTCAGAAACCTGAGCCTTGAAAGAAGATTGTGCCAACAATAATTTGCAAATTTGGGCCCAAAAGGTCTATGCATTCTCCCATTAAAGGAAAAAGAGATATGGTTTGCCAATCCTTCCACACTTGCACTCTGTTATTTGTATCTCATGGAAAGGTTATATCATCGACCTACAAACGTAAATCAGAACTAACTACTAGCTAGACGCAAGTGCTCTTCGAAGATTTAATTTTTTTTAGCTCTAAATAAGTTCAAGGAGTAGGTGCATGTCGCCTTCGAGAGAAGTGGAACAGTTTGAAGAGGAAAAATAATTCTTAAAGAAGGACTCACCAGGACCGCATTTGCAATACTGAAACATCCACCTCGCAAGCCACTGTAAATTTCACTTGAAAACAAGTTAATCAAGCAACTTAATGGTACAATACATTCTCTAGGTAGCTAGAATGTCAAATACCAAACAATGCTAGCAGAATACACACATGTGATAACAAAAGTTGGAGTAACAAACTGTATGTTTCTACGTAAAAGGATGACCCTTTTAATGGAACAGTTCATTTTCACAACTTCATTTGCTGGCACTGCTTTTGCAAACAGTCACATAATAATTAAGATTGACATATGAATGATTCCAGCTATTAAATTATAACCTGCATATTCCTGAGGTGAAACACAACAATGTCAAGAGCATCACATTATTATGGAACAGCAACGATTCACCGCTCTGAGCAGAAAAGATACAAGCCGCCACCAAGTTTGGCATAGAGATCTCCGATAGCTACACAGTAAATAAAAACTAGCAAATATCATTCAGCTGATGGAAGCAGGAAAAGAAACACAAGCAAAATCCAAGATAATATGAGGATATGCGTGAACATAAAGGTGAAATTACGGGATAACATCTAAAAGGTGACGAGTTTTCTTTAATAAGAGTGCATGATTTGTGTAATCCTAACACAAGCTTCCGCATCATTTGGATTATACCTGATTAAACTCATTTTATTTCCTGCTTGCAATTGAATTCTGCAGATCTAAAGTCAGAAACTGAGCTTTAACTTTGAATATAGTGCAGTGACATTGTATCCTCAATCTCACCATCCAAAATCCATTAAGCAAATTGCTTAGTTGCCTAAAAACAAAATGCAACTTCCACTATAAACACTTGGTAATTGGGATCACCAACATTTATATTTCTAAACTCTAGCCTTAAATCCAACCAAGATCATCGTTTAAGCCATGCTCACTCATATTTTTCTCAATGAATGTCAATCCTTCACTTTGTTGGTTTTCCTCTTCTTTTACCTTACTAGTTACTCCCTCCGTCCCAACAAAAATAAGCATTTGAGCGGTTATACTTTTTAAGGATGTATACTTGCTCATTCCTTCATCAAATTGCACAAAACTTCTTTCTTGTTTATATAAATGAGACTCTTTGTATGGGACTGATAAAAACATCAAGTGTTACTCTTTATGGGGATGGATGCTTACTGTTTGTCTCCAGACAATTAGCTGCATAAAGTACCTAATCTCCACAAAGTACATCAATATAACAGTCATATAAAAGGAAACAGACGCACCGCAGCAATTGTTAGGGAACCGAATGCCGTATATATAACCCATCTATCATCTGCAACCAATCCCCATATTCGAAGAAGAGCGCGTACTACAGTTACTGGCTCAGCAGCAATCACCTCATCAATAGTGTCTGTATCATCCTTATGTAAAGTCCACCAACTTCCACCAGGTAATACTGAGCGTATCAAAGCCACCCATCTCTTCAAAATGTCCGAGAAGTTACGATAACAGTGATCGTCCCCATCATGAACAGAAAATTCACTCAAAGCTGCTGAATTGAAACTGGAAATGCAGTTGCATCTAATGCCCGCCTTCGTAATTGAACGCTGGAACTTAGTTTTTGTAGCTAAGGCGAAATGTGTTGCACCGATACCGGAGGAGCTCGATAACGGTTTCTTAGTTGAAATGATGGGATGGGTTCCGGGTTTGAAATTTAGCAAATGTAGGGCCATGGATATTAGAGGACTGCTCCGTCGTGTGTGTGGATATAAACTTGCGGCGGAATAGTGGAGTTCATAGCCTGAGCTCTGACTGTTCGACGAAATGCCGCTTAGAAAGGGGGTATTACACTATTACGCCGTTACATAGGACAGGTGCTGCCTCCAAATGTGGTCGCCGTTTGTCGAAATGCTGCGGAGACCAGCGCTGCGGGCCTAATTTTTAATGTTGGGAATACTACAGATTATTTGAGAAAATTAGCAACCCGTAATAAATAGTGATCCATCTCAATGTTTATTTAAACCAAAAAAAAAATTATATCAAAATAAATACTTGTGGACCAAAATTCTGGGCACACAAATTAAGAAAAGTAAGAGAGGTAAATAATGGAAGGAGGTGTTTGTGAGCATGAAAAGTTAAATAGGAGAGAGAATGAGTAGGAGGAATATTAAGTTGATTGGTGTTGTAAGTGTAAAAGTAAAGTAGGTGAGAGAATGAGTGGGAGAAATAGTAAAGATTATTTGCTATTTTGGGGAAGTCCACACTAACCTGAGACGGAGGGAATATATTTTTTTGGAAATAACTTTCTTCTTGATTGTTGTTTTATCAAAAAAATGTCATTAGTCTCTTTATACTTGCAAAATTAAATGTTTAAAAAGAGTATTCAATGATTATAAATGATTCTTTGTCACTAAATTGTACGAAACTCAGAGATTCTCATGTGTCTCTTAAAATAAAATTTAGACATTTATTTGAAGACGGAGTGAGTAATTCTAATTTTACTCTTACATAAATTAATGGGAGGGGTTTTAAAGACATTATTAATTTAGCTAAAATAAACTAATAGTACTTTGAAGTATGTGAACATAACTTTTGAAGAGTCAAAGCTAATCAGAGCATCCACAATAAAACCTTTTTAGGAGCTTTTTACTTTTTTAAAAGAGTATTTTAGAGCTTTTCACCATTGTGGAACTTTTTAAATAGCTCTTCCATGTAGGTTTTACCTTAATACTCACCAACTCCCTAGGTAATGAATGAGCTCTACCATTGTGAAAGTATTTAAAAAGCTTTTTTATCAAGTTGAAAAATGATTTGGCATATTGAAATTGTAAAAAAGCTTTCCAAAGAGCTCTTACTATTGTGGATGCTCTCAGCAACTTTGTTACTCCTCTTTAAAAAAAATAAGAATAAAAGAACTTTGTTACTCAAATTTTTTTTCTTTTTAACAACGGGGAGGGGAGAATCAAACTTGAGACATTTTGTAGGAATGCAATGTTTAGGGACGGATATAATGCTCATTGGCCTTCTTTTTTCAAGAAATGTGCAAAAATGGAAAACTACAATTTTTTCGAACCGTATCATCAATAAAATAACAGTCTTTAGATCTCACTAATCATTAATTTAATATCTAATTATTTACTGTCAAATGTATTTATAATAAAAATTGTATAAAGAATTGTAACCCTAAAATTGTTCCAAAATTTGTGTTTGCCTAAGATTGCTAGCCTAAAACATTTGTTTACGAGTTTATGGCCAGATCGCTCTGAGTACTGATTGGGGAGAGTCAATTTCACATGTGTACTTCCCAAACATTAAATTGAACACGTGTAATTAACTTTTGACTTAAATTATGTCACTTTTTCTAACACCCTTAAAAAACTAACGATCAGCCCATTAAAGTTAATTTAACTGGTGCAACGTTCAATTTGTTTAAAGGGGATGAAAGTGTATAATGTGAAAATATTTGATCCTTAAATTATTTTCATAAGTTTAAGGGTTACAATAAAAAAGGAACTTCACCCCTTTTATTATATAAGTTTTTATATAATTAAAATTTTATTTTCTAAAATGAAAAAAAAATATGTATGATTACAAAATTAAGTGAGGAAATAAGTAAATTAAAAAATTATCATTATATAATTTTAAAACTATGAAAATTTAAAAACCATTTTTTTTAAATTCAATATTCATTTAATTTTTTATAATGAATATTCTTTCTTTAAATATAAAACTAGAAAAATCTAAAACCATTGTTGCATTGCACCTCTTTTGGCCAGAATAATTCATCACCAACTAGCCCACAATATTTCTCAATCAAGCTCGCACTTATGTCACACTTTGGTAAGCAGAGCCGGCTCAAGGAGAGGGTAGGGTAGGCGCCAGCCCAAGGTCCACAATGGTAAAGGGGTCCTAAATTTTATAGTAATGTGTATATAATATGCATATTTTTTTTTCTTTTTGTAAGTTTAGTGTTATTTTTTAAGCATTGAAGTTTAGGATGTTTAATTTACATTAAAAAAATCGTATGATTGGTATGATACAATGAAAAACACAGTCTTAAAGAGGCCCATTAATATTTGGATTTTTACTTGACATAGTCGTTTGGTTTTTGATATATTATTTGCTATAAATGCAGTGAGCAAAAATTTGTAATATCAGTCTATTATCTAGTTAGAATACTAAAGCCTAGCATGTGTGATACATGCAGCATATTTTTCCAATGAAACGTCATAATATTGGAAGTATTTTTTTTAATGAAAATGATGATGACGATGAGGAAATATTATCACATGATGAGTCTTTTATACTTAACTAATTAGTAATTATTGTGGATATATTAGTTACCTTTAGCTAATAGTTTTGAATTTTTGTATAATTCAAAATAGTTGAAGTCCTTAGAATATGATAGATTGAATGTTGCACAAAATTCACTACTTTTTCTCATGTGTCAGATATTAATTTAGACATTTTATGTTTCTAATTGAAAGGGTTACATATGATTTTTCAAAGTGAGTCAATATCAGTTCTTGAAATACTTGAATTGTCAAAGATGTTGATTGCTATACCAAAATTAGCATTGCTTATTGAATTTTGTTAACTATGTCTCTCGTAATGCCATCAGCTGGTTTTTTTTTTCTCAAAGTTGAAATCATTGAAAATCTACTAGAGGTTATCAATGTTTTAAGATAGGTTAAACGATCTTGTCATAATGTGTATTGAGAATTACATATTAAAAAATATTGATATTGATACAAGTACTAATGATATTAAATCTAGAAAAAGGTTGTAAGAATTTGTTTTTATGATCATTATTATGAGTTCATTTTGTTCGTCTTGTTTATGTCCTATTTCAGATTTTGATTTGTCGAAGTTTTATATGGGCTACCGCAAAGGCATGTTTTGGTGATTACTTATTTTAGACATGCATTTTATTTTTTCTTTATATATACTCCCTCTGTCCCAGACCAATGGGCACAGTTTGATTTTTTTTGTCAACTGAGTCAATTTTTTACCATAATTTTATGATATATAAATATCTCTATGAAATTCTAAAAATTGTTATTGTTTCACTATTAGAAATACCATCATTAACAATTTTTAGAATAGTATAGAGATATCTAGATATTCATAAAATTATAGCCTAAGATTGACTCAGTGACCGAAAAAATCAAACTGTGCCCATTGATCTGGGACGGAGGGAGTATATTATATATATATATATATATATATATATATATATATATATATATATATATTATATATATATGTGTGTGTGTGTGTGTGTGTGTGCTCAAATGAGAACCACAATTGCGTGAGAACCAAGCATAACCATTAGATTAGAACCAAGCATAACCAACAAAAAAATTTGCGGGTATTTTTTGGAGCCAAATTTCTTTTGATACGAGTCTATAGGGACGGCAAGGGTGTCCCTAATAGTGTTTGGCGCCATAAATAAAACCAAGCGGAAATCATTAGAGACATAGTTCTCCTTCCCAAATGTAATTGTGCTACCTATAAATTAGAGAGAATTTAAGGTCAGCAATGTACCATTTTAAACTTTGGCACCAAAATAAAATATTTACATAATGAACTTAAATACACATGGAAACACCAAAAATTAACTGTAGAGATAAACAGCCAAAACATCCAAACAAAGTACATTAATCAAAAAATTAGATTCCACAGAAACATTTACAGTCTGCATATGAAGTAATTTGATCTAAAACAGTTTCTAACTAATTCAAATTGTCTAAATTTCAAATGACGTAGTCTCGAAAATTGCTTCCCCAAAAAATTGCTTCATGATAGCATTCATCAACATATGCAACTGTTAACAAATGAAACCTATATAAAAGAAAAAAAGAAAAAAATATTAACGAAATAATAAATAACCACATGTCGAAGATGAACACTAAGACATCAGAATCATTAACAGTTGATTATAAAATTCAGTGACAGTAATTAATGATGATCAAGAATCAATGCAAGATAAATAGATGGTAAACAATGTGATTATCCTCCTACCAATGGGGAAATATTGACTAAGATCATAACAGACCAAAGAGTTGCACACCTCAAAAAATTGACAGGAATGTCCTTTTAAAAAGTCATGTGTGTTGCACATGTGTTTAGTCTGTCAAAAATTAACGAAAAATTAGTTTATTCACCACACAGCAAAAAATTGATAAACTTAGGTAACTAATTTGCAAAATTGAACTTTTAGGTTGAGGATTGCAAACTTTAGACAAACCCAGGTTACCAATATGCAAACTGCCCATTATTAATTGATTTGGCTGAGATACATTAATATATTGAAGTGTAGAAACATAAATTTTGAAGAGTCAAAGAATACCAACAACTTTGGTACTCCATTTTTTTCTTTTTAACAACGTAGGGTAAGGTTCCTTCCAAAAAAAAAAAAAACAACAACGTAGGGTAAGGCTCATTGGCCTTTTTTTCTCTTTTTAAGAAATGTGCTACTTCAAAAAAAAAAAAAATGTGCAAAATTTAAAAACAACAATTTTTTTGAACCAATGATAATTTTTAAATCTCACTAATCATTGATTTAATATCCATTCTTTATTATCAATTATATTTATAATTTATTTATTTATTTATTATTATTTTTTTTTTTATGTAGAATTGTTCTAAAACATTTGTTTACTCCAATGGTTATTACTACTCCACCAAATTGATGTCCCAAAGTTAACTCAACACTCGGTAACTCGGTTCACTACTCAGCTACCCCAATTTCCTTCTCCCTTTGTGGTCTCCATCCACATTACGGTCGTCTCTTTACCGTTCACCGCCGGCAGCAGCTAAGCCCCAGCTCGATCGGAGCTGCAAAACATAGAAGAACGATGGGGACATTAGGAAGAGCAATCTACTTCGTCGGATCCTGGATCCGTCGTTCCGGCCAAGCCGTTGATCGACTCGGCCTCGCCCTTCAAGGCAACCACGCCTTTCAAGAACAAAGTACTCTTCTTTATCTCTCACTTTATCTCTATGCTTTATTCCTTCACACACCCACCCACCCACCCTTGTCTAAACCCTAGTTCTCTCAATCAGGTTAATTTCATGAACTGTGAATTTAGGGGACTAATTGAGTATTGAAGAATAGAACTTGAAATCATTAAATGTAGGTTATTAATGTGTATTCTAGATTCTACGTGGTCATTTGGGTTTAGGTACAATTTTGATCGTGTTTGTTTTATATCATGTCATTTGGTATTTGGTAGTGGGTAGTGGTCGTGTTGCCTCGGTAGTTGATATTACTAGGTGGCTGTTGTGATTCTAATGGAAATTGGTGTCTTGAAATTTCGAGCTTCATTCAGTGTTTTATGCCGAATAATTTGTTGTGAACAAAGTTTAACTGGAATTTGTTGTGAACTTTACTGAATTTTCGTATAAACTGCTGAAGAGATAACCATTCTTAGGCAAAACACTATTTTAGGCTAAAACATTTGGTATATAAGACTATTTTTATGGTGGAGTATTAACCACAATCTAATTTGCACTGGCTGTGTTACAATTTTGAACAACTCAATGTTAATTTCCTGCAATACTGGACAACATGATTTTATCTTCTATTCATTTTGAGAATTTAGTTTTACGAGCTCTTCGCTGTGCAAATGAGAATATCTATATCACCTGTTGGTACTTGGCTTTGCCCACTTCACTGTTTCCGTTTGTACATTTGAATTTTGTGCTTGTGACAGAAAAAAGTAAAAAGGGTCTCTTTAATTTCTTTACAATTAAGTAATTCGGGTGCTTTACTTATTCTTAGTTGTTATATCTTAATGTAGGATCCATGTATTTTGTCTTATGCTCTTTATAGATGGATCACTTGTCCCTCTGATTGTAAATTGATAATCTTTATAATACATTTCTATTTTCCAATTTAAAAAAGTGATCTCCCCACATACACAAAAAAAAAAAAAACAAGAGAGAGAAGGGTAGTAAAGATTCTGACATAATATTTTCATGCTTTAAACGGTTGAGCATCCATTCTATGCTACTTGTATCGCTTTCAAGGTTCTAAAAATCACCATGTGGTTGCTAGGCGGCGGAGTCGGACCTAGCGCCTAGGGGCCTAGGCGGGGCGGAGAATTTAGACACATTTATAAATAATTTTCATATTTCCATCGTTTTTAACGAATGCATTAAAATAAAACATATTACAAAAACAAGTACTGGAAGTTTGGTTCTACAGTTTCCAACCATATTGGGTCAATATATATGAATTTGAAAGATTTGAGTTGAGACTGTAACACGACTTTTGCCATTGTGGGTTTAATTTTCAATCCTAGGTAAAACGAGTGCGTTTAAGAGCAAAATAAATAAATAATTAGCTCGACGGATCTCGTCGGCCGCCTAATGGATGGAGCGCCTTATTGGCCGAATAGTGCAAAATCGGGGCGCCTGGATCCCGCCTAGTGCCTAGGCGCCACATAGGTTACTTTTCAGAACACTGATCGCTTTACATGTTCTTGTATGGCATGCCTTACCTTTACTGTTTGTTACTTCCATTCAGTAGCATAGGCAAATTGTTTTTTATTCTTACATTAGATTTTTATATTAACATGCCTTTCTAACTTCTTTAATCTCTCTATTTTCTAACTTCTTTAATCTCTATTTTATTAAGTATCCAGGCATCGGACTCTCATGAACTACAATGACAAGGATCCTGTTGTTGATAAAGATGTTTGTGGCTCCTGGGGCATCCATCATCGGAGATGTTCAGGTGGGACGCGGTTCCTCTATTTGGTATGGATGTGTTCTTAGAGGTATGTTACCATGCATATAAGTTTGACAATAAATATATGTGTGGATATGTTGCTTTTCCGGTATGGCTATGGCCATTGTGACATACTCCCTATGTCTCAAGTTAGTGTGAACTGTGAACTAATGGTCAACTTGATATAACTTTGACCAATAATTTAAGTAAAAAATAATGATTTTAATAAAATTCTTAAAATTGTTATTGAAAATTATTAATCATATGATACAATTACAAATTTTCAAATTTTTATTAGAATCATTATTCTTTTTAAATTATTGGTCAAAGTTATATCAAGTAACCATTAGTTCACACTAACTTGAGACGGAGGGAGTATAAGTTTTGACAATGAATATGTGTATGGATATGTTGCTTTTCCAGTCTGGCTCTGGCCATTGTGATCATTGTTTTCACCCTTTTGGTTTTTCTTTTTTTTTTCTTTTTTCTTTTGGGGGGGGGGGGGTTGAGTTATTTTCCCAAGTGAATTGTAAGCTTATTCTTTATGCTGATCAAGTAACATGTCTACTATATCAGTTATGGAAATTGTACAGACCAACAGCCTATACTGCAAGTAAAACGATGTTCTAATATCTTCAAGAATGCCTAAATTCATGATTACATTGAATAGAATGCATCCTGGTTATATTTAAATGCTTAGGTGTTAATGATAAGTTCATTGTGGTTCTAACTTCTAGCTCCAATTTATTTGCTTGCAATGCTAGCTTAACTTTAACAAACACTGAAATCCATCTCCCATTGCCTACCATAAAATGGAATTCTTGCTGTAATTGAAAGGAATATTCCCACTTGTTGGAACTCCTGTAATATTACCATCACTGTGATTCACACTCACAGTTGTTAAATCATGGATATGAATCCGAAAGAAATGATCATTGCCATCTAAAATACCAAATAGCTTAGTTATGAGTGGAGGGAGTATGCTAAGTAATTAAATCATACCTGTCCTGAAATGAGTGAGTATTAAATAATAGATAGGTTGTGAACTATAATTATTAAAAAGTTTGAATTCAAATTTTGCCTCCTAGTTTAAATTCAAATGTTTTGAGTGGTATACTTGAATTTGAGTATCACTGAATAGCTTATTTACCACTCAAAACATTTGATTCAAATTAGGATGCAATTTTTGAATTTAACTAGGCAGGGAATGAGGATTACTTTATTCATATTTGTGTAGAAAGATTTCCGTAAAAGGAATTGTTACTCTTTAATGGGACGACCCAAAAAAGCAATATACACATGTTCTATTGTGAGGGTGGAAGCAATTATATCTGAGAACTCGTATCACATGAATAATACTAAGAAGAATCAATAATTACAGAGAAATAAGACCTAGATAGACTTAGAACTGCAGAATGTATGAAGATGGGAAGAGATCTATAATTGAGAAAAAAGGGTTTATAAAGGCGGACTGAACCAAATAAATTATTACGGAGTACTCCCTCCGTCCCATACTTATTGCTACCAAATAGGAGTGCACGGGAATTAAGAAAATATGTTGGAAAAGTAAGTATTGTGAGTGGGTATGAGAGAGAAAATAAGTTAGTGGATGATTGTTGTGAGTGGATAGGAGAGAGAAAAGTGAACATTTTGGCTAAGTAGCAATAAGTATGGGACGCCCAAAATGGAAATAAGTAGCGATGTATGGGACGGAGGGAGTATTATTTATTTTTTGGTCCAGTAAAACCCAGTTGAATCACTGAGCACGATATGCTTTCCAACACAGTGGATACATACTTGGTTGCCATACACCAACAATTACAAATTGAAGAGTGGGTAGGGGTCTATGGGATCTTATCTTATGTGCAAACAATTTTGGCAACATAGTCGCTTTAACTTTTTGTTCTTTTAGCAGTAACATACTTTTCTAGGATGACAAATATGCTAATTCGGTGTAGTTGCACATCCTACTTTACTACTGTAGCAGAGTATTAAGCTTTTTCCCCTTAAATAATTGTGAAGGTGATAATGTAAGTTTACTTTCTCCTTAATGGAAAAAGAGTTGTCAACACTTCTGTGTCATAATGGTATGAATACATGAAAATGGTACAATCTGAGGTTTAAGCTGTCTTCGTTAGGCAACAGTGATGCTAATAGCACAGAACAAACAATTCAAAAAGAATGAAAAAGATCCTTGAATCAGAGAAGATGCATGTATTGACTCTACTACAATTAGAGAATTGTTTGTAGTTTCATAGTGAAGGGAATGAGGAGATGGAGGGGGGGGGGGGGTGGTGACTGGTAGAGAGTAGGGACAGCAACGGGTTCGGGACGAGTTTCTTCCAAACCAGACCAGACCCAACCCACACCAATACCTCCACTTACCCATCCCGCCCCGCCATAGTTGTCAAAAGCGTCGCCTGCCTCGCTTTTTTCGTCGCCTTTCGAGTTTGTCGCTTCTTCCCCAGCCAGGCGGGCGATGATTGCTTTTTTCAAAAAAGCAAGAAGCAAAAAAGTGACGCTTTTAAGAAAAGCGTGATAGTGGAAAACTTATTGCTGATTCGTCGTTTTGTCGTCAAACTACGTCCATTTATTTGTTTTTATAGCAGTCGGCTTATTGTTTGTAGCCTAATTTCACCTACTTTTACAAATCCATGACTTGGATGATGAGGAAGATGATGATAGTGATTGATTTTCTTTATGTCTAATTATGTTAAAGACTTCATGTTTATTTCACTCTCAAACTAGCAGTCTAGTACTTATTTTGTTAATTTGAACATAGTACTACCGGTACTCATGCGTCTTATGTCTTGATATTCACACTTTTGGGTTTTAGTTATGTTAATCATACTATTAAACGTGGAAATGTGATAATTATTTAGTGTTTTATTCTAGTTAATAACATGGTTTAAGCTCTTTTTATGTGTTACATGTATATATGTAGATATTCCTGATTTGAACGATAATTTTCCTATTTTTCAACATTGCTCGCTTTTTTGTCGCCCGCCTCTCGCCTCGCTTGGGTACCTTTCGCCCGCCTCTCGCTTCTCGCCTTTGACAACTATGCGCCCCTCACAGGATTTCAGTAGACCCGTATCCGCCACGTCCAAAAATCACCAAAACCTAAATTTTGAAGCCCAAAAATTTCTGGCTAGAAAATGAATCCATTCCGACCTTCCTTGCCGCTGGAGACGCCAATACCACAGTGAAAACAGCTTTGCTGGAAATCTCAAGGTAATTAACCAATATTCCCTCCGTCCCAACACAAGTAGGACTAGAGGAGTGGGCACAATAATTAAGAGAAAAGTAGTGTGTGGTAGAAAATGAAGAGAGAGAATGAGTGGGGTAAATAGTAGTGTTGGTTGAATAAATTGAGTGGTGGAAAATGAAGAGAGAGAATGAGTGGGGTTAAATGGTGGGGTTGGTTGGATATAAATATATTAAAACATTTCCATTTTGGGCCGTCTCAATTGTTTTGGGACGGCCTAAAAGGGAAAGAGGTCATACTTGTGCTGGGAGCCTGGGACGGAGGGAGTATATTTCATTCAGACAATAAACAAAATCTAGCAAGCAAATAAATGAATTTGGAAGTTATATAGCCAAAATAAACAACTTCAACTATCCAGGATTTAGAAATAAAAAACAAATAACTGTAATCTCTAATTCATATTATTGATTAAAGTGTAATAAGGAAATTTTGGAATTTTTTGAAATAACATACAAGAAATGCAGGATATATAGAGAGAAAGAGAAAGATAGAGGGAGTAAAATAGGAAAGGGGAAGATGGGGGAGGGAAGCCTCTTTTCGGCGACAGTAAGAGAGTGCCGGCTTCTGTCTGGAGCGGAAAAATGAAGGGATTAAGAGAGATAGTGATTTAGTGAGAGGGAGAGAGAGAGAGAGAGAGAGAGAGAGAGAGATTAGTGAAGTGGTGGGTGAGGTGTGTGTGTTTTGTAGCATTCAGAGGATGTCCAAGTGTGTGGGGAGGGTAGGATATGCAATTACAAAAGAATAAAGGACATTACAGCAAATATGAAAACAAATTCAACACTATATATACCTGGTCGGGTTTATACATTTAGCAGACCCGGACCTGCCGGGTTTTAAAGGTTGCTTACCAAACCCTCCCCATTGAGGGCGGATTGCCCCTGGTTCGGTTAAATTGCCATCCTAGTAGAAAGCCTGCTTAAGAGGTCACGTTATCTGTGATGCGGACGTTTAAGTATAGGAAAAAGATAGAAGAAATTCTGGTATTTATAGTCGATGTTTGAAGCATAGTTGTTAGGCATATCAGACTTGATTACAAAAGATACACACAGTCAAAGTTTATGCTTGGACCTATTTTCCTCTGAATTTGCATAAGAATAGTATTGGGATCCAATTTTATCAAAACAAATTCTTCTGATCAGATATTTAATATCAGGATAAGCTTGTTCTCCATATTTTTTGTGTGGAGTTACAGAGGTTCTGGCAGTGATGGATGTAACTGGAGTGTGAACTTAGGGTGGCAGAGCTGCACAGATTTTCAAAAGGAAGATGATGGCGTCAAGCCGTCAATAGCATGAAAAGAATGACTTTGTGGTGCTTCTAGTGAAGTGGTTGTTTTGTGTGTTGCGGTTAGATTTAAATAAGAAAGGACCTGTCCTGGCAAGCAGTGGGAAAGGGCATAAGCCCAAGGGGATTCATGGCCCCTGTACTAACATTGAGTAATAGTATGGAGTTGTAATGCGGAAATACAACTTTTTTATGAGTTTTACATTCAGTTAACAGGAAATATAAAGGGCTTATATAAAGTGTGTAACATTAACTACTTTATTGCTTGTCTTAAATAGCTTAGCACAGGTGATCTCAGTTGTTGAATAAAAATAATCTAATTGATGGATACTCGGTACTTTAACCAGAGTGATAGGGGACATTTTCGATTAGTGTTGATAATGTCATTGAAAATCCTATTATTCATGACCCTCTCCCACTACCTACTTTTTTGAGCTGTTTAGGTTTTGCTGGGGAATTTTCTCTCCCATACATCTATTCTTCTTCTTTTTGATGAGAAAAATAAAATAAAAGCACTTACGAGAAAGACTGATCTGTTATGCTCCTGATATAAACACACCATAGAGCAGCGAACACCCACATTGTCAAAGTACGGCAGCATATACACTTACCCATAATCTCTAACACGCACCTGGAGGAAAATGGGCTACAGAATTTGAGCAGAGCTACTTCACTCTTTCCGTGCTATTGATGCCAACATCTTCTGTATAAGGTGGGTAAAAGTAAAACCATGCTTTTTGAATATGATGAGAACTACTTCAAGGAAAAGAAGAATCAGGAAAGAAGTAAGAAAATATTTTTGAGCTGTGTCATTCTTGACCTCTTGAAAGTGCTTGACACTTGGGAAAGGCTATGTGATATATGTTAAATACCTCCCGAGTAATATGCCACTCCATTCGCCCCAAAATAAGCGTCCCCTTTCCGTATATACAAGTTTCAAACACAAACAACTTAAAGTAAACTCACTATAGAATAACCTAATAATAAATAGATAACTATAAACTTTAGAGTAACCGTATAAAGCTAATACCCTTTCTAATAATTTGGGAGAACAAGATATGGGCCAGTTGATTTGAATTTACTTTGGAGATAACTGTTGAACATCAAAAGAAAGTGCCTGAAATTAAACAATTATTTTAATCCCTGTAAAGTCAAGTTTGCCTTCTTTTTTTTTAATCGAAATAGGAGATACTGAATTTGGAACGGGGGAAGTATAAGTTTGCCTGTGTGCTGTGACTCAATTTTTGGGCCTAACTGCAAGTAACAGGCCGTTTATACTATCTTGGTTGCACAATATCTCTGAAATGTTTAAATGTCTGTTTTATAGTAGTTTATCATGTTTGGAGCTCTACTTTTCTGTAGGAACAGAAACTGTGATCTTCCATATACTAACACTTTATTGTGTCCCATGTCACCGAATTTAAAGACTCGATGTACACCCACATACCCACACTTAGTGCTCTTACGCAAATCCCTTCTAATACATTTTGACAATAGAAAAGAATATGAAAAAAGAAAAAGAAAAAAAAAGTAAAAGAAAAGGAAATGGTGGTTACAGCTTTGTAGAGAAGATCAACTTGTTTAATCTTCCGAAAAAGTGCGCCTCATGTTTTGCAAGTTAAGTAATATCTTGTGTCGATGGTATTGATACCTGCTTAAATGTGTCTTTTCCTGTGCAGGTGATGTACACAGTATCAGTATTGGGTCTGGGACGAACATACAAGACAACTCTCTTGTTCATGTTGCCAAATCTAATCTAAGTGGCAATGTTTTCCCAACAACAATTGGGAACAATGTTACTGTAGGTGAGTGACACTTACCAAAATTTTGAAGATATCAATCTAGAACTGGGTTTGTCAGTTCATATTTGGAGCATGACTTCCACGCTTATCTATATAGGCCATAGTGCTGTCTTACATGGATGCACGGTTGAGGATGAAGCATTTGTTGGTATGGGGGCAACATTGCTTGATGGTGTTTTTGTTGAGAAAAATGCAATGGTAGCTGCTGGAGCACTTGTAAAGCAAAATACAAGAATCCCCCATGGAGAGGTTTGCACACTCTTCATAATTTTCTGATGCTGTTCCCCAATGTTTTTTTTTTTTTTTTCACCATTCAGTAGTGTCTTACTTTCCATTCTTTCCTATGTGATCTGGCTTGTCTGCTCAATCAAATGCCAATTATCATAGTTAGTCACCCTTTCTATGTTAAGGGAAGATAGACATCAAGTTCTGTTATAAGTGCTACTTCCTTTGTCCCAAAGATTGTGCCATTTCTAAAAAGGCAATAGTTTTAGCACAATTTCGATAATGTACAAGCATTAAGCATCATCCTTAAAAAGTTTTACTTGTCAAATGGGAATACTTTTTTTTTTTTTTTGGGATAGAGGGGAATATTTTGGGACTCTTATGCTTGTTAAGGCCTAGATTAGCTAGCTAGCACGAATTTCCAACATTCCACTAGCTGATATCTCGTTGGCTGGTTATCCTATTTTGAGGTCCAGCCAAGCAAAGTGACCCGTTAGGATTAGGCCTACAAGCTAGAAATGAATGTCCCTTACTATGTAGTCGGCATATGCAAAAAGTTGCTCATTCTGTCCCCAAATGAATGCCCATTTTTCAGAATTTTTTGTCCTAAAATGAATGGTCTTTTTTGGAAATAACTTTGTTCATAATTGTTTTTTTTTATACCAATTCCCCCCCCTAGCTTCTTTATACTTGCAAAACTAAATATTTGGAATGAGGATTACATGATTATATATGAATCTTAGCCACTAAATTGTATGAAAACGTAGAAATTTTCAGACATCCCTTGAAATGAAATTTGGACATTCATTTAGGGACAGAGGGAGTATTTTTTTTTTGGTTTCTAAATGCAGGTTTGGGGAGGCAATCCAGCAAAATTCCTGAGAAAGCTGACAGATGAAGAAATAGCCTTCATATCCCAGTCTGCAATAAACTATACCAACTTAGCTCAGGTTCATGCAGCTGAAAATGCAAAGAGCTTTGAGGAGATTGAGACCGAGAAGAAACTACGCAAGAAGTTTGCTCGTCGGGATGAAGAATACGATTCGATGATTGGTGTTGTT
This sequence comes from Campanula takesimana, assembly GCA_026119855.1. Lineage (NCBI taxonomy): Eukaryota > Viridiplantae > Streptophyta > Magnoliopsida > Asterales > Campanulaceae > Campanula > Campanula takesimana. Next base: position 1,372,449 of record JAOWBW010000247.1, on the reverse strand, counting down.
CGAGAAACACCCCCAGAGCTTATCTTACCCGATAACGTCCTCCCAGATAAACCAGCAAAGGTTTGGTAAATTATGGAGTTTTTTTTTTCCTCCTTAGGTTCCCTTTTTTACCATTTTGATGGTTCTGGATTTCTTGTTTTATGTGGGGGAGACTGCAAATTTTATTTCAATAAATTTGGAGCCAGGCTCAGTGTGAAAGATCTATTCTGGTACGTACCTATTTACATCACCTTGGACACCTTTATGGTCATCAAGTATATTGCGGTATAAATTTCGGGTCTGGGTGTCGTTCTGGGTTACGAGAAATCCAGGAAAAGTAACAATTGTTGCAGTTTTATAGGAATTTAGGAATGAGCTTTACGTGTTTATACTGGTTTGTACCATGGTAATATTGCACTAAAACTATTTCCTTTATTTAGAACTAGACACTTATTTGTAACGGGTTAAAAAGGAAACGTGACACTTCTATGGGATGATGACGCGAGTACTTTTTTTTTTTTTTTTTTTTTTTTTTTTTTTTTATCGTGAATATAAAGCTACTTGTGCTTGAAATGTTCTTTGTGCTCGTTCTTGTACTCCCTCCCTCCATCCCATAGTAAAAATCCCATTATAAAGTCATCATTGTTCAACATTATTAAGAAGTGTGCTTACTTTTTTGCACGTCGCTTGCACAATGGTAAAATTGCATTCATACTTTTTTTCATGTAGAAACTCAACATTTATTTTGACTGATAAAAAAGGAAAGTGCAACAATTATTATTATGGGAATGAGAGTAAAATATCGAACGTTGAATTCATTTATGCATTTTTCCATCTTGCGCCGTGAATGTGGCTGGCAGAATAATAGAATTTGCTAAACATAGTGTGAAGAGTATTGGCATCAACTACTGCCGGTCGCTCCAATTTTGACTCTTTTTTTATGGTCAACATAAAAATGAACTTTGACCAAACGTTGTGTCAATCTAATGATAATAATGAAATTTTAAAAATTGTTATTGAAAAATCGCTTAATGATTTGTCAATTACAATTTTTAGAATTTCACTAGAATGATTATATAGACATTAATTTTTCGTCAAAGTTCATTTATGCCGACTATAAAAAGTCAAGATGAGATTATCTTTCCGGGGCAGAGGAGTACTATACAGTATTGTCCATTTGAAAATAAGGTATAATAGCCATTATGAACACATTTGACTACATCAAGTTATAGACAAATGTGAGACATAAAATGCTCTTTCATTTGTCACAATAAAATGAAGGCTTTGGCCCACATATTTGTTGGCAAAGGGCAAAGGCCAAAGGCCAATTCAGTCTTTTGGAAGAAAAAAAAACTCTCTCGCTCCTTATGAATGGCTTTTTTTAAAAAAAAAAAAAAAATGTTTTTGATTAAAAATAAAATTTTGCCAAATGGTCTTTCATTTTGAGTTGGAAAGAAAGAGTAGTACTTTTTGTAATGCATTACTTATAATTCTCAGATTTTTTAACAGGATAAACCAATTTACATAGATTTTGGTTATGGTTGAATCCGCAACTACAAAGAGAGAGCATGGCTTTGGAATCGGAATGGGAGACCCCAGATTGTTGTTCCTTTAAGACAAAAAATTGTGTCGCTGAGAGTAAGTGGTTCACCTGTTATGAGCGGGGGGGCTGGCAAGCCCATTTCCAGTCTTGTCGTCCTCTCTTGTTTGAGATCGTCTCACGTGTGAGACCGTCTCAGTTCCTCTTCCTTTAATCCAAGCAACTAGCAAGTCAAAATCAGAACAACCCAAATACAAATTTCTAAGTATGAAAACGCGTTTTTTAAAACAAATAAAGGACCGTTGAAACAATTTATTTATTTATTTTTTAAACAGTGAAACATATTCCCTTTTAGTACTACTCTCTCTGTCCCAATTTAAAGTTCTTAGTTTGACTTTGCACGGAGATTAAGAAAAAGTAAATGTTGTGAGTATGAAAAGTAAAGTGGAGAGAGAAGTGGGTAAGGAGTATTTGTTGTGAGAATGACAAGTGGGTCCCACTTTTCATTTTAGGTAATAAGCAAAGTAAGAACATTAAATGAGACAAACTAAAAAGGAAAGTAAAAACTTTAAAGCGAGAAAGAGGGAGTACTATTTAAATTTATGTTTCTTTATGGATAACTTTGACCCTTGTACGTACTTAAGAAACTACCTTAATCAGACCTGCTCCCCACTAACCTAGCTTTCTAATGGACGTTAATTTGTTGGTAAGCAATATCTATCACTAGCTTTAACATGAAGTTCAACTTTTTAAATTGTAAAACAATCTTTCGATCACACAATAAGCGTTTGCAGTTTACTTGTTAAGTTTTGAATAAAAATATTACTCCCTCCGTCCCGATTAATTTTTTTAGTTTGATTTTACACGGAGATTAGAAAAAGTAGATGTTGTGAGTATGAAAAAGTAAGAGAAAGTAGGAGAGATAAAGTGAGTAGGGAGTTTTTTTGTTGTGAGAATGACAAGTGGGTCCTATAGTCCATTTTAGGTAATAAAGCAATAAGAATTTATTGGACAAACTAAAAAAGAAAGTAAGAACCTTAGGCGGGACAGGAGGAGTATTTAAATTAGAGAAAATTTGGGGAAACTAGTTTCTCCATAAGTTATAAAAAGTCATGTTTTTATAGGGGTTAAGGTTTAGGGTTTAAGGTTTAGAATTTAGGGTTTAGTGTTTAGGTTTAAGGGTTAAAAAGTGGACTTTTTATAATTATGGAGGAACTAGTTTCCCCCAAAAACAACTCTTTAAATTAAACTTTTAATAAAAATATTATTTACTTGTTTAAATATTGCTTGTTGTAACGTAATAAATTACAAACCCATATTTTCACCACTTATTTTAAATTTATTTGAAAAAGAAAAGGTGACTGACTATGTGGAAGTAATTTGATATGAGATCCTGATAAAATAAATCAGATGCCACTCTTATCTAAATCTTAATGCTAGTAGTAGTAGTACAATAAATAAAGAATTTAGGAGCTTACTGCCTCCCACTAAGGAATTTTGGTTGATGCGACTGTATTTTCTATGTGGATTGCACGTTATTGTTCTTTTTCAAAATGGGCAAAACATAAAGTCCTATTTTTTTTTTAGACAAATTCTCAGTGCGGCCGTCTCACTCAATGCGACGGGCGCGTGAGACGGACGCGCTCCCTCCCTCGCGTCGCTGGCTTTAAAAAAAAAAAAAAAAAAACCTCCAAATTTTTTAAATGCTATATCTTTAGATTTTGAAGTCGAAAAAAAATTTAAAAATACCGGTGTGTGTTCGTCTCGACAAGACGAACAAAAACTACATAGGTCATGATATATTTTGATTTTTTTTTTTTAAAATAATAATTTTAACAACAAAAAAAAAATCGGGCTGCTCGTCCCTGAGAAGTAACACGTTCTTATGAAGAAAGTAACAAGTGGTCTTAAAAAAGTAACACTTTATTGTATGTTATAACAGCAGTTTTACAAAAAAAAAAAAGTGTTACATTAATTTAGTTGTCAATTTTATGTTATCTTTATCTATTGTAGCAAAATTGTGGTACATTTTTTTTAAAAAAAATGTTACATTTGAATAAAAAAAGTGTTACATTTGTTATAATAAGTGTTACTTTGTGAAGGCAAAAAGTATGGGTGGTACATTTGAAAAAAAAGTGTTACATTTGAAAAAAGAATGTTACATTCCTTTATAAAAAGTGTTACATTAATTTAGTCGTTAATTTTATGTTATCTTTAATCTATTGCATCAAAATGTGGTACATTTTTTTTTTAAAAAAGTGTTACATTTGAAAAACAAAAGTGTTACATTTCGTTATAAGAAGTGTTACTTTTGGTGGGTGGAAAAAAGGTTGTGGGGGCAAAAAAAAAAAAAAAAGAAAAAAAAAAGGGTATGTGGGCGGCGCCGCCGCACACAAGACTAGCCCTTTTTTTCATATTGTCGTGTTTGTTTCAAGACAAATGCTAGCTCGACTCGGAAAACCACTCCGCCCAAGTTATCTCCACCCCCACCTAACGACTCTGATCAAGGCCACAAAGGCGAGCGATTTTGGTGTGCGGCTAAGATGATTTCAATTTTTTGTGGGTCCCACCGAGTTCGTACACATCTCAACCGTTGGGTGGAGCTAAAATGAGGTGACTCAAATCGGAACAATTGGGTGGAGCTAACTAGGGGGTGCAGCGGTCCGAAATCCATGCTAGAGGCACAAAATAAAGATACAAAACTTTGATCATAAAATAATTGGTGATATTTTTTGGTTACCAAAGAGTTCTAGCCAAACAGTATTTATTGTTAACTTCCCACACGGAGGTCACGAGTTCGAATTGCTTGTAGCCTTCATGGCATTATGAATTAATATAATAAAAAAAGTGATTTTTTTTGTTGCATGCATAGTGAATCCGCCACACTAATTTTTTTTAAAAAAAAAACTCAATAAAATCGTTACACCTAAAATTTTGTGAGTAAAATCTTGTAATCATTTTGTGCCCCTAGTATTATTCTTGTTTTAATATTGGTTGATTTTGTGATACA